>JAODAL010000804.1:0-270070 GCA_025379985.1 Phyllomedusa bahiana | reverse complement strand
CTGCTGCCGCCGTCACTCCACTCTTTCATTGTGCCACTCAGTGGCCTACTACTGTTTTGCCACCTCCAGAATGTGATTGTCCCACGGTCTGACCTATGCTGCTGCTGTGGCTGCTGCGTGCCCTTACACACTGTGTCAATTGTGCCACTGTCTGACCTCATGCTGCTGCTGCCGTGCCCTACACCACTGTGTCATTGTGCCACGTCTGACCTCATGTTTGGCTGCTGTGGCTGCTGCTGTGACCTACACATGTTTTCATTGTGCCACTCTGTGGCCTACCCCTTTGTTTTTGCCACCTCCAGAATGTCTTGTGCCACTGTCTGACCTCATGCTGCTGCCGCCGTCACCTCCACTCTCTATCATTGTGCCACTCAGTGGCCTACTACTGTTTTGCCACCTCCAGAATGTGATTGTGCCACGGTCTGACCTCATGCTGCTGCTGTGGCTGATGCCGTGACCTACACACTGTGTCATTGTGCCACTGTCTGACCTCATGCTGCTGCTGCCGTGACCTACACACTGTGTCATTGTGCCACTGTCTGACCTCATGCTGCTGCTGTGGCTGCTGCCGTGACCTACACACTGTGTCATTGTGCCACTGTCTGACCTCATGCTGCTGCTGCCGTGACCTACACACTGTGTCATTGTGCCACTGCCTGACCTCATGCTGCCGTCACCTCCACACTCTGTCACTAATGTTGCCACCTGAGCTCTCAGCTTGTTTTTTTCCAGTTTTCGCTGGCATGACTTTATCAGGCTACATTCCCCCTTCAGTTTTTTGGTCAGTTTTGCCCCCTTAAGTCCCCAGGGAATTTTTTTAGTGAAGCGATTCTAAGAGCGGCGGAGTCATGTGCGTGTCATACAAAAACACAACATTTGTATGAAGCCCAAAACCAAGCTCCTCTGCATATTTAAGCATGGCACAACGTTCTACAGCACCCTGCAGGCTCTGGGCAGCCTGGAAATTTAGCGCTGTTTTAAACATTGATTCGTCCCGAAGTAATTCGGAACAAAGTTATTTTTTGCCGAGAAATCCGGCGAAGTGAACGAACCGAATTTCGGGAAATTCGCCCATCTCTACATATAACCCTATATATGACAGAGCTCAGCTTCTCTCCCTCTATCATATAACCCTATATATGACAGAGCTCAGCTTCTCTCCCTCTATCATATAACTTATGTATCACAGAGCTAGCTTCTCTCCTCTATCAAAATAACCCATATTTTCACAGAGCTTTAGTTCTCTCCCTCTATTATATAACCCTATTATTCACAGAGCTCAGCTTCTCTCCTCTATTATATTTACCCTATATATCACAGAGCTCAGCTTCTCTCCTCTATCATATAACCCTATATATCAGAGCTCAGCTTCTCTCCTCTATAATATAACCCTATATATCAGAGCTCAGCTTCTCTCCTGTATCATATAACCTTTATATCACAGAGCTCAGCTTCTCTCCTCTATCATATAACCTATATATCCCCAGAGCTCAGCTTCTCTCTTCTTTCATATTTCCTATAATAACAGACCTCAAATGTTCCTTCCTGCGATCAGATTGGGTAGCATAAACCACCTCACAGGCTCACTTTAAGGTCTCATTTTCACAACTGTGCTATAGTTCTGGACAGCCTCCAAGTTCTTCAAAGCCATAATATGACATCCATAGAAATCTTAGGGACCTTAATATATATATATTATTATAAAATATATATATATATATATATATAATATATATATTTATATAGGCAGTCCCCGGGTTACAAACGGGATAGGGACCGTAGGTTTGTTCTTAAGTTGAATTTGTATGTAAGTAGATTTATTAAATTAAATGTAATTCCAGCAAAAAAAAATTTGGGATCGTACAGGGAACAGTTTTTACATGTGTTTTGCTGTCTGTGCCCTTTTTTAGAAGATTTCACCTAACGTTCTGTATCTCATGTGCACTGTGGCATGCTGGCACTTGGTTATCAGGGGGCGTGACTCAGTTTTTGAATGTCAGCCATGCCCATAAGTCCCCGTTTGTAAACTAGGGGACGTATGTAAGTCGGAACGATGTAAAGTGGGGGAAACTGCTGTTATATATGATTTATATAAATCTAAAACTAATTCCTTGTTATGTATCTAAAACTCCATTCCGTGATACAGCATAATACAGGGGGAAGAATGTAACTTCTTCTGGATTCTGCTTAAAGGGGTGTTCTCACCATACTGTTTCAAAAAGCCTGCTGTTTACAGCCAACTTCAGAATCACACGTCCTGGTCAGGCTGTGGGTGGTTCTACAGCAGTGACTGATAGTTCCGCTCTGCTTTTCCTAGCTGGGCCTGTTGGAGGGATATTGGTGATGTCTGAACAGCAGAACAGAAGGATACAGAGGTCTAAAGGGTTAAAGTTTGTCGGTAATATAGATAAACAAGCTCCTATGCTGCTGATAAGACATAGCAGGGAGACATCCTGGGCAGGGCTGCTCGAGTTTAGAAAGGTGACCAATAATCTAGGGAAGGTTGTATACACAAGCAGGAGATAAAAACGGCTCTGTCTCTGAAAGGAACCAAAATCAGAAAAGAAATGTATTTTTACAGTTTTACTTAACGTGGCCTACATGTTTAAATCAATGTCGTAAGAAGACCCCTTAAAGGGGTTGTCTCACTACATTGATTCATCTCTCCTCAGTCCAGTTTTCTTGGTTTCACTTTGAATTCAGGGCTATGGGTTTTTTGGCTTCTATTAGGCTGCAGTTAGAAGCTAGGTCTGTAGCTATAGCAACCAGCACTGGCAACCTATCAGGGGAGATCAAACAGGTCTGTAAAATAGTGACCTGAGGAGCTGATGCAGCCCCTACAAGAGGCGGGTATTAGGAATAGGGGAGGGCACTGTTAATGGACATATATTGCAAAGTGTCTTGTTTTTGCAAGATCTTTAACATAAAAAGCAATCCTTGTAGTGAGACAACCCCTTTAAAGGCCTAAATGACATTAAGAGCAAGTCCTATGCATTAAATTAGGCTCACATATAGTCAATAGGAAATTCTGGCTACAAAGTGTTCTTCTGCATAGTTCATCTGATCTTACACCATCCTGTGCCAAAAGTGTACAACAATATTGTATAATGAAACATTTGGATAAATCCCATCTTCCATCACAGCTGTGGCCCTCGTGAGCTTTGATATTTATCCCAGCATAGAGACGCTAAAACGTAAATCCTTAAACGTTCCAGCTCTGAAGCTAAATCAGTGTCTAAAGTGTTAATCCACCTGATGGCAAAATTCCGATAATGCAGGTACCAGTGGGATCACCGCTCGCTAAGCCGATGCTTAGGAAGAACCAACAAAGATTATTGACAATTTACCTTTTAATGAGCATCTGGGATTGATTAGTATCTCTGTGGCCTTTTCGGCTTTGCCCTGATCCAATTCACAAAACAAGGAATCATGCAAAGTGTCAAGATCAACATCTAAATGAATGTAAAGAAAGGTGAGACTTCCTTCCTCATATGCAACATGTACAAGCTCAGCACAGGTAGAGGGATTGGTGTTCCTACAGAGGTCAAAAATCCTTAGTATTCTTCTAGATGCTCATGTTGAACTGTTGACTATTGAAAGGGTGTTTCGGTAGTTAAAAGGGTTTGTCTCAGTATATCCAGTCATTTTACCTCAGTCCTGTTTTCTCAGTTTCATTTTTGGATTCAGGGGCGTGTTTACTGGCTTCTACAGGTCTGCAGTGACAGGTCTGTAGCTATAGCGACCAGTGCTGGCAGCCTATTAGGAGAGATGGAACAGGTCTGTAGCTATAGTGACCAGTGCTGGCAGCCTATCAGGAGAGATCAAACAGGTCTCAAGCTATAGTGACCAGTGCTGGCAGCCTATCAGGAGAGATGGAAAAGGTCTGTAGCTATAGCAAGCAGTGCTGGCAGCCTATCAGGAGAGATCAAACAGGTCTGTAGCTATAGCAACCAGTGCTGGCAGCCTATCAGGAGAGATCAAACAGGTCTGTAGCTATAGCAAGCAGCGCTGGCAGCCTATCAGGAGAGATAGAACAGGTCTGTAGCTATAGCGACCATTGCCTGCAGCCTATCAGGAGAGATCAAACAGGTCTGTAGCTATAGCAAGCAGTGCTGGCAGCCTATCAGGAGAGATCAAACAGGTCTGTAGCTATAGTGACCTGAGGAGCTGATGCAGCCCATACAAGAGGGGATATCTAGGAATAGGTAGGACACTGTTAATTACAAAGTGACTTGTTTTTGCAAGATCTTTAAGCTAAAAAGCAGCAATCCTTGTAGCGAGACAACCTCTTTAAGAAAGCACATTGGTCCATCAGGGCATGATAAAAAATAGAAGATAAGACTCTTACCTCCCGGATGCTGTCGTTAAGTCCCAGCGGTCATTCTGTTCATCCAGGGAGTAGCAGTGAACGTTCATTGTTCACGTGACAGGTGCAGTCAATCACAGGCCCTAAGGCTATGTTCACACGCTTAATCTGGACTTTATTCAGTCCGTAATTTTGTGCCGTACAGCGCAAATTACGGGCTGAAATACGTCCCAGTCATTACGGTAGTCCACAGTTCTCATAGAGAACTATGGAATATGTCTCCTTTCCCCGGGCGTACAATATGACGAGCGGGGAGAGAAGTGACATGTCAATTATTCACGGCGTTTACGCGTCGAGAATAATGAATGTCCATGGGACCGGCTAGGTGCGGCCCCCCCCCCCGCGCCGCCCGTACACACGGCATAATTGCGGGGCAAAATACGTCCCGCAATTAAGCTGTGTGAACATAGCCTAACATCACGTGCACGTGAATAAGGTGCACGTGCATATAAATAAAGGATGCAGAGGTCCATATGATGCCGGAGCTGGGTATGAAGGTATGGATCGGTGTGTAGAGGTACAGGATGGGACGTCCGGAGGTGAAAGAGAGGAGGTGAAGGGAACTTCCCACCGTACCCTTCTACACACCAATTCCATACCTTCATACCCACTCCGGCATCAATATGGACCTATGCACCCGTTATTCATAGTATGTCTCTACTGCTTGCATAATTGACCATCATTTTATCAGCCTATCATAGCATTTCTATAATTATTGATTGGTACATGCATATAACATCTTTTTTCCAACATCTCCTACTTTAGATGTTACTTGATAAAGGCAACCGCTGAAACGTCGTTTTTTCCGATGACATCTGGTTTCTATATACTTAATTTTTGTACATCTATTGAGGATGATTTTTTAAACTCTATGAATTGTGTAGTGGATCCTTACCTCTGGCTAATAACATTTTGTACTCCTTATTAAGAAATTTCACATATTGGGCAGTGGATCTCTTTTTACTTTAGATAGGACCTAAAGGTGCTTTCACACGGTGCGTTTTTGGTGCGTTTTTTCAATGAGTTTTTTGTGCAGGAAGGCAATTGCGAATTGCAAATTTAACGCGATTTTTGTGCAGCAATATACAACATTAATTGCTGTGCCTTTCCTCACAAAAAACGCGTGGAAAAATGATCGGCTGGGATTTAATGGGTTGTCCAGCATTAATATTAAATTCATTGCATAGATCATAAAAATCAATGTTTGGTAGTAACATGCAGCTAAAACGATCTAATAAGGAGTTCTGAAATTTACTTGCATAGTTTGGCACTACTTGGTGTTCAAAGTGACAATGTGCGTGTCCACAAGTTGAGGGCTGGTGGACACACATGCTCAGTCACTCTTTCTTTAGCCCAGTCTCTGCATAGTGATTCTCTGTTTCCTTTTTTGCTTATCAGAGAAGCACAGTCTCTGCGGTAGCATGGCAGTTTTGCTGAGCAGACCCCTTATGCAGGGGATGTAGGAAGGAGTAATATTGTCACCTGCCAGAGGTTGAAGGAGACTGATTTTATCCAAAGCTGATCCTTAATAACAGCATTGGGGGCAAAGAAACAAATGATAAACAGGGTATTTTATTCTATTTACTGTTAAAGAGTTATTTTGGTTGCTTCATTTTTTTTAGTTAAATCAGTTCTTATCTCCTAGTTATGGATCACCTCTCTCTGCTCTTAAAAACCTGGCCAGGATGGTGACTGTACTACCTGCTGTGTCTTATCAGCAGAACGGGAGCTTGTTAATGTTTCTTACTAACAAACTTTAACCCTAGCCTTGTGCCCTGCTATTAATACCCCTCCATCATCAGTGCCACTATATTAGGCTCAACTAGGAATAGCAGAGCTGAAATATCAGTCACTGCTGTAGCACTAACCACAGCCTGAACAGGAAGTGGGAACCTGAAGCTGACTGATTTTGGTTCCTTTCAGAGACAGAGCTGTTTTTATCTCCTGCTTGTGTACAAAATCTTCCCTAGGTTACTGGTCACCTTTTTATACTGTAGCAGCTCTGCGCGGGATGATGACGTCACTACCTGCTATGTCTTATCAGCAGCGCAGGAGCTTGTTTATCTATATTACTGACAAACTTTAGCCATTTAGACCTCTGTAGCCTTCTGTTCTGCTGTTTAAACATCAACAATATCCCTCATACAGGCTCAGCTAGGAAAAGCAGAGCTGAAATGTCAGTCACTGTTGTAGATCTGCCCACAGCCTGAACATGAAGTGTGAGTCTGAAGATGGCTGCAAAGAGCAGGCTCTGTGAAACAGCATGGTGAGAACATCCTTTGTCCAAGATTAGAAAACAAATTTGCTTTCTTAAAAGAAACCGAAAAAAAATTGTCACATCAGTCCACAGGTTGTGGCATTGTAGCATGGCTCCATTGAGGTGCATGGTGATGAGCTGCAGTACTGCATACAACCTGTGACCAGGCGTGGTGCTGTTTTTGGAGGAGGCAGCCATGTTTTTCTTAGGCTCTTTTCATGCTTCATTAAATACTTCCATTAATCACATTTGCTGGGAAAAGCTCCAGTTGTATATCTTATATAGTTGATATTTACAGCTGTTAGGTGTCAAGGAGAATGGCAGGCACACTGCTTTCCCAGTGTTCACAGTGAAGACGACTGCGGTGACCCCCAGCAAACCCTGCATGCATACGTCGCAACTACCACTGCTAGCTGTCATTGAACAGTGCAAACCCCGCACTCATATACGTTAACTAACACTTATGCTGTCAGCTGAAACAGCGCAAACCCCGCACGCATCTCTTTCACTCTCTCTCTCCGCGCGCTTCCGTGAATACGACCGGGGGCCGGACAGCATGTAAATTACCATAGCCGGCAGCCTACCACATGCAAGGAGGTGGAATCCGACCGCCATTGGGGAACAGTGTTTACAAAAAACGAACATAAGGGATCCTATGAAAACAAGAAGCTTTGCTAATGACATCCAATTGCAAAGTTGCTTGTTTTCACTGTCCCCTTATTCTGAACACCATTTAATGTAATGAGAAAACCCCTTAAAGTGGCTTTTTCTTGGCAGCTGGAATTAATTGTAAAAAATCTGAAAACAATCTAAACAGTAAATTAAAGTTGTGTATAAAATGGATGAAGTCAATAAGTTAAGGTGTCCCAGCTTTGGATTCAAGGGCTGAACTGGAAGGAACAGGGATCTATCATTCCAGAAGCGGGTCACTCCTTTTTCTCAGCGGCCTTGCTGACTCTCAGAGGGTTTTTATGACCCGTTGTTGGTGTTTTACTATGGACAGCTTTGCATTGTGCAATATCTACAATGTTCTGATCTTTCTACAGTTACTTTATAGCTACTTTTCAGTTCCAATAATGATATTCATAAAACTGCCTTTCCGTCTGGTCACCAAACCAATAAGTGATCCTCCTGCTGTGTCCCTGAATGTAACCAGGACTGAGATGCAAATCTTATGCAAATGCTCTTAAAATGTTTCAAATTCCCGATCCCATTAAAACAGCAGAGCTTGGCACTATAGCTGACGATCCATCAGGGCTGAACAGAGTCCTTTTTACTGTTTAGCTACATTCGACACATTGGTTTCTGCATTTAATTAAGTTGTTGATGTGTGTAGGTGGATTACAGATACACCCTCATGCAACCTTAACTACATTTCCCTACATGACTCTACCCAGGCTCAGAACCAAAACCCCCTTTGAAATCAAAATCAATAATAATTAATTCTGCTTGTGGACAGTACCTGTAAGTACTGTTGTTCAAATGGGTCCTTTTTAAAGGGGTTTTGCCACGATGTAATGTTGACATGGGATCGTCCAAAATGGGTATTTAATCACTTTTCTAAATATATGACATTAAAAAAAAGTGAAGCCTGTGAGAGCTACAGCATTGCTCAGTCCCCCTTAGTTTCCTGACAGTTTTACATTAGACACGACCAGGACATTGAGAGGATCTGATCTGTGCCTCTTGGTTTGCACTTACTTATCTCCTGGCAGGGTACATGACGACTTGAAGGGACGGGGAAAAATGTCTCTGTCCCTGTATAGAGAATCCACTGGTTATAATGTAGATTTTTCTTGATTAAAAAAAATGCCAGATGCTCCCTTGTCTCACTGCTCATCACCCCCTCCCTCTCTCCCTGCACCATTCCTGAAGGAATGAAAGATGCAGCTAGCCTGCCAGCTTATCTTCTCTCCTGAGCAGAATAAGTGGGAGAAAACAAAACCCAATTAACTTGTGCAACAATAGTTATATACTCTGTCATTTAGCAAAACAATGTTGGTCCAACGTATAGAGACTGAGCCTCCGGAACGGGCATGGGAGTGGTACAATGACATCGACACATGTTTTATTAGATAAACAACAGAAACAAAACGCCGCCTCTTTTCAGTGCCTCAAGGCTCAAGTTCAGCCTGTTAAGTTGTCACGGAAGCCCCTGCGCCCTAGGTCCCGGGTCGCATGCGCATCCGTGCCCCGCCTACTTCTTAGTGGCGCCCCGACCCGCACCTTCTGGTCCGGGGTCCGTTCATCCCCGCTGCCCCCGGGTACCCCAGTGACTTACCCGCCTCGCTCCTGCCCCAACCTTCTCAGTCTACAACTGCGATCGCTGCTCCGCCCCCCTTAGGGTGATCGCGCGCCCGCATCTGAGATTAAAAGGACAGTCGCGCCCGGAAATTGGCCATTGCCGGGCACTGCTCCTATTTTAAGCCCCAGCCCTCTTCCCCAGTGGCCTTTGCCAGGATCTTTAGTTGCACATGCCTATTGTGTGAAGCGTTCCAGAAAGCCTTGTCTCGCCTACCGTGAACCGAACCCTTTTGCTTATACGTTTTTATCGACCACGATCCTTGCCATGCCATCCTTACCTTCGTTGCCTGTCCCCGATCTACGAGCCTACTGTCCCGATTCTGTACCTCGCCTACCCTTTGCCGCCACCAATTGCAGGCAAGCCCCGCCAGTGTAGTGACCTGTGGACTCCCCCGCAGCACAGTCCATCCCGCTTTGCGGCGGTCTCAAGGTGAATACCGGGGACCCACTTAGATTCCACTCCCTGGTGTGGGCTTACGCCATCCCGCCTGCGGTGGGTCCAGCGGATTCCCCTCAAGATCGTAACAGAAAGAATCCTGCCATGGATCCCGCCAAGGCGTCCTTCGCCCGAGCATCGTCTAAATCACCACCGTCGTGGTCAAGCAATCAAAACAGATACACGCGCAAGCACAGCAGCTCAGAGCACTCTCCTCCTTGATGCAGGCAGCTCAACGCCACTCAGCAGCCAGCAGTCGGCTGCAGTGGTTTCCTCCCCCGTGACAGTCTCTACAGTTGGTCCTAAGCTCCAGCTTGGCCATCGCCGAACAAAGTTTCTACGGGTGACCCTAGGCCTGCAGGGGCTTCATCACCCAGTGCTTTCCCTTCAAGTGGAACTTATGGCTGGTCAGTCCCTTCTGAATGGATCCAAGGGTGGCCTTCGTGTCAGTCTCCTCCTCGGGTAAGCCTTGCCTGGCACGTCCTCTCTGGTACCGAGCGATCCGCACGCGCTGACCTGGTGACAATTCAACAGGGAATTCCCGTAGTGTCTTCGAAGAGCCTCCCGCGCTTCGTCTGCCGAGACCCCCAGTGACCTGCAACAAGGAACGCCTCCGTGGGAGACTACGCGTGCAGTTCCTCACACTTGCATCAGAGCTGTCTTGGAACGATTCAGCGTTGTGCCCACGTTCAGGAATGGTCTCTTCTCCATCCAGATTTAGGATGCCCCTCTCCGCCCGGGACCATACGTCTTCTTTAAGGCGAGCTCATCCATTTTGGCAAACCCGGATTATATCCGCTTCACAAGGAGACTGTGAGGAGCTCCGCCAAGAGCAAGAGAACCAGTCCTACCACGCCGCCTGTCCCCCGCCCTGCTCCGGTGTTTCTACTCCTCCACATCCTCCCTTCCCAGCCAGACCGTGGAAGATCCATACCAGTGGATAGAGCCCACCTGACTCCTCAGGAACTTGACCACGGCGTAAGGTAAAACCTATGTCTCTACTGTGGCCGCCCTGAACATCTCCTCAGGGGTTGCAATTCTCCCGTCACGCGGCGGCCCGGTGAGACGAGCGCACCGTGGCTAACGTGGGGAGAGGCGTCCCTATGGGTTTGTGCAGTCCCCACTCCTCGATGAACATACCATCCTGGTCAGCACGGAAGCCGGACCCCACTTTCAAGTTCAGGCTTCCTGGACTCCCGTTCGGCTGGGAACTTCTTTTGGACTCAGCCGTGGTGTCTCAACACCATCTTCCCGTGGTTCTCCTGGAAGAAGACCCCCCTGTCCATTCTCCTCCGTCAGTGTGGGAGATCCTCAGCAGATCTAGTCCTTTACCAGTACGGATACCACTGTATCCTTCAAATTGGAGCACTGCATAAAGAGAGACCTGTCATTCTATGTGTTACCCGGTCTCCCTCGTCCATCCCTGTTGGGTCTCTCCGTGCTGCAGCAACATGCCCCGGGGCTTGACTGGCAGACGGGTGCGAAGTTTTGCGATGGGGTCCTGAGTGTCGGTCTCGCTTTTTGGGTGGCGCCTCGTCCTGTGCTCTCCCGCACTCCGTACGTCCATAAAGCCTCTAGCGGTCTCCCCGCGTCATATCGTGAGTTTTCCGATGTCTTTTCCGAGAAGCAAGCAGAGACCTGCCGCCACAGCTCGTCCATATGATTGCCTCGATTGATCTTCTGCCCGTACCCAGCCCATCCTCGGGCAAGTCTACCCCTTATCCATTCCTGAGACTCAAGAGCCATGTCAGAAACATCCGGGAAATCTACAGAAAGGAATTATATTCGGAAGGTCCTCCTCTCCCGTGGGAGCAGGATTCTCTTTGTGAAAAGAAGGACGGCTCCACTGCATTCGACTACCGTGGGGTCTGAACAAGATCACGGTAAAGGAACCGGTACCCTCTACTGTTGATCACGGATCTATATCGACCGTCATACAGGGCGCAAGGGTCTTTTCCAAGCTGATCTGAGATGGGGCCTACAATTTGTCCGGATCGCAAGGGCGATGAGTGGAAGACGGGGCCTTCAAACACCCAAAGTACGGCCACTTCGAGTACCTGGTCCTGGTGATGCCTTTCTGACTCTGTAATTGCGCCTGCCGTCTTCCATGAGTTCGTTAACTATGTCTTCATGGATTTTCTCTATACCTGCATCGAGGTCTACCTGGCGACATCCTGATTACTCTCTGATCTTGAGAACACACCGCCTTCACGTCCGTCAAGTGCTACACGCGCCTACGAGCTAATCACTTGTATAACAAATTAGGGAAGTGCCTCTTCCATCAAGTCAGCCTTACCGTTCCTGGGTATATTATCCTGGACCAAGGGCTACGGATGGCCCCAGCCAAGTTGTCAGCCGTATTGCAATGGCCACGCCCAGTGGGCCTGCGGGCCCAAACAACGGTTCCTGGGCTTCTGCTACTCTACCGGCAGTTTTATTCCGCACTCTCCACGCTGGGTGGCTCCGATTGTGGCCCTTACGATGAGATAACGCCAAATCCAACGGAGCTGGCCTCCGAGCCGAGGAAGCATTCACCAAGCTAAAAACGGCCTTTGCCTCTGCGTCCATCCTGTCGCTGGCCGACCCACGAAACCCTCTCAGCTTGAAGTAAAGACACCTCATCGGTAGGCGCTGAACAGTCTCAACGCCAAAAAGGGGCCCCACATGGCAAAACAGTCACTTGTGGCTTTCTTTTCCAAAACCTTTTTCACAGGCGGAGAGGAATTACACCGATTGGAGATCGGAAAAAAATTATTAGCCATAAAACTGGCCCTGGAAGAATGGCGATAGTTTCTGAAGGGGCTCGGCACCACCATTTGTTATCTGTTCTCGATCATAAAAACCTCTCCAGTACCTCCAGACTAGTGCCCAGCGACTTAATCCACTCCAGTCTAGGTGGTCCATTTTCTTCATCACCGCTTTACTTTTCAGATACATTCCTTCCGCCCTGCCGAAAAAACTGAAGGCACCACACAATGCAACGATTGAGCCTCTCCCGTGCCTCCGACCGTGGTGGGTGAAGAAGCGATCCAGATGCACATAATTCCTACCGAACGCCTCAACCCGCACGACCCCTGTCCGTACCTCCGTAACGTCCCACCGGGAAGACATATGTCCGCCTGCTCTCCGTAGCGTATCCCCTGAATTGGGGGTCACAGCTCGCAATGGTTGCCCGGCACTCTCCGGTCACACAAGACGATTCTCCCTGATTTCCCGCTACTATTGGTGCAGGACCTCGCTAAGGACCGGTTAAAGAGTTTCGTCCAGGCGTGTACCCTCCTGAGCTCGCAACACGGCTCCTCGCCACAAGCCGCAGTCTCCTGCACCCCCAGCCCATCCCTACGCAACCAGGGTCTCACGAGGCGATGGACTTCATAACCGACATACCCCCTTCGTCCGGTACTACCGTTGTGAGTGAGGTGGTAGACTCGTTTCTAAAATGGCACATTTTGTCCCCTTGCCAGGATCTGCCTTCGCCCCCGCGGCCTGGTGCACTATTTTTTTCTCCACATTTTTCTCGGTCCTGCAAACGGTCTCCCTCTCCATATCATCTCGGATCGGGGGTGCAGTTTGTTTCTAAATTCTGGGCGGCCCTTTGCGCTAACTCCAGGTGAAGCTTGACATCTCCTCGGCTTACCACCCTCAGACGATGGCCAGGTTGGAGAGAGTGAATCATGTCCTGGATTTACCTTGCGCCACTTCGATGTCTGCAGGCAAAATGACAGGGCCAACATACTTCCCTTGGGGAATTTTCGTATAATTCCCTAGAGTCTGAGTCCCGCGGGTGCCTCTCCCTTTCTACGTTGTGTACGGCTTACTTCCCGCCCACCTCTCGCCACTAGGCATCCTCATCCGAGGTCCCAGCTGGCTGAACACTCGGTCCAGGACATAGGGACCGTTTGGTCCCAGACGCTGCGCCATCCCTGCTCCGGCGCGAACCGCATGAAGTCGGCAGGCAGATAAAATAAGAAGCCCTCCCTCCTGTCTTTCTCCCCGGGTGATAAGGTGTGGCTGGTCAGCCCGATATGTCCGCCTCAAAATCACCCTCCTACAAACTGGGACCCCGCTTTGTATGACCCTACCTTCGAGGTACCTTAAGCGCATTAACCCGGTGGCCATAAACTCCGCTCCCTCCTACCATGCGTACCCGAACTCCTTCCATGTCTCGCTACTAAAACCCCTGGTCCTTAATCGCTTCATTAGCTCAGAAGCAGTCCATCCTCGTCTGTGCTGATGCAGCTAATGCTTTTGTTAAAGAAATCCTGGTTATGAAGGAGGACCTAGATGGAAACGTTATTTTCTTGTTGACATGGAAGGGGTTCGGGCCGAAGAAAGATCGTGGGAGCCGGAGAAAACATCCTGGACCGCAGCATATATTCAGAAATTCTCCACTCTAAAAGAAGGAGGACCCAGGGGGGGGGGTACTGTCACGGATGCCCCTGCGACCCCTTGTCCCGGTCGCAGGCGCATCCGTGCCCCGACTTGAGACGCGGCGCCCTGTCCCGCACCTCGTGTCCGGTTCCGCTTCAGCCCCTGGGCCCCCGGGTCCCCAGTGACTTACCCGTCCTCGCTCCTGCCCCGTCGTCTATAGTCTCAAATGCGTGCGCGGCGCCGCCCTTAGGAGCGCGCGCGCCGGCAGTCTGAGATTTAAAAGGACAGTCGCCGGTAATTGGCCATTGTGCCGGGCACCTGCTCCTATTTTAGCCAGCCTCTCCCAGTGGCCTTGGCCGGATCTTTTAGTGCTCATGCCTATTGTGGAAGCATCCAGAAAGTGCCTTGTCTCGCCTAACCGTGTACCGAACCCTTTTGCTTACTTTTATCGACCACGATCGCTTGCCGCCTGCCCTGACCTCTTGCCTGTCCCCGTCTACGAGCCTGTCTGCCGCGTCTGTCCCTCGCCTACCCGTGGCCGCCCCCGCAGGCAAGCCCCGCCAGGGGTAGTGACCTGGTGGACTCCCGCCGCAGCAAGTCCATCCCCGCTTTGCGGCGGGCTCTGGTGAATACCGGGACCCACTTAGATTCCACTCCCTGGTGTGGGCTTACGCCATCGCCTGCGGTGGTCCAGCGGATCCACCTCAAGATCGTAACATTAAGTAAGGAAATCACTTCTTGGCAAAACCCCTTTAAGTTTGTCGCTGGTTCACCCGAACTGGTACATTTTAGGATCAGGTTCCTGAATATTAATCTCACCCTATCCCTAACTCTGTTCTTAACACTCAGCTTAAGTTGGGGTTTATACAGTGTTTTATGGGTTAACTTACCTTTCAGCATTGCTGCAGGTCACGCCTTGGGTCACTTTGGCATGACTTTTGTCATCACTTCCGGTTTCAATAACTTAGGGGCCGAAACCAGACATGAGGTTTGATGTCACAGATCCCATCCAATGTCAGTTCCAGTTCTTTGAGGGAAGTAGTGGTGGATCGGTAAAGGTAACACCTAAAACTTAAAAAAATGTCTTCCGATCCCCCCTTATTGCACTACAATAGACAGAATTAGGAGGTATGAACTTAATGAGATTAAAGGGGTTGTCTCACTACATTGATTCATCTCACCTCAGTCCTGTTTTCTTGGTTTCATTTTGAATTTGGGGCATGTTTACTGGCTTCCACTAGGCTGCAGTAGGAGCCAGGTCTGTAGCTATAGCAACCAGTGCTGACAGCCTATCAGGATAGATCAAACAGGTCTGTAGCTATAGTGACCTGAGGAGCTGATGCAGTCCATACAAGAGGGAAATTTTTAGGGAATAGGTAGGATACTGTTAATGGACACATATTGCAAAGTGACTTGTTTTTGCAAGATCTTTAACATAAAAAGCAATCCTTGTAGTGAGACAACCCATTTAAGTCCTAATGCAGAAGATATGTGTCATAATGCAATAGCCCTAGTGGCATATGGACATCTAGGAACTTAATATTCTGCAAAAATATAACCTGCAGTAAAGTGGTAAAATTGTAGGGTGAAAGGCATATGGATAAGTTAATAGAAGGAGATTGTATGGCTCCAGATGAAAGCTATGGCCTGCAGCACTTTGTAATGCGCCTGAGATCGGGGGCGTGCTGGAGGGGTGTCGCACTACAACCATACGAAGCTACATATTTATAGCGTTAGTACGGCAAATCCAGGCGCATTAATGCTGGAACAGGTAAACCACTCATGGCAGCAGTGAACCATGGGCAAGTGATGTAACATCATGTCATCACAAAGGGTGACATGAATGATTTTTAGCGCCCAGGCGCCATTTTTTAGGCATTAGTAGCCTAGAATACGCTTGAATCTATGAACCTGTTCTACTGCAGGTCATAGATTTAGCGCTTTCTAGCTACAAAGCGACACTTCTGGCTCAGGTAAACCACCTTTAAAGTGCTCTACCTGTTCCAGCAGTAATGTGCCTGGATTTGCCGTACTGAAGCTATAAATGTGCAGCTTCGTACGGTTGTAGTGCGACGCCTCCCGCACGCACCCCGATCTCAGGCGCATTACAAAGTGTCACGGGCGCTCTGCAATGCGCCTGAGATGGGAGTGTGTCTGGTTACAAATAGAGCGAATAGGGCTGCGCTAGTTTTCGGGCTGAAAAGATGTCAGTCTTCTGGCGCAGCCCCGTTCATACATGTCACCCAAAGGCTTCACAGCTTGGTGTGGGTACGAGGCCAGGAGACCATGGGGTGTTGGAGCAGATTCGGCACAGATTCCCTTACTTATAAAATGTAAATTCAGTGCATGGTTCTGTGTCTACCAGACGCATATCTCAGCTGAGGCAAACTCAGGAGGTGTCCCGGGCTCAGCCTGAATATATTCTGAGCGTTACTGTAAACAGAATCTATTCTTTTTATTCCTTTTTGTGATCCAGAGTCACCGGAGGTGGTGTTTTCTTTTTCACTGCGCTGTAAACCAAGATATCAATACATAATTACGTGAAGTAAAGCGTCGCTGATGCCGTCTGTAATCTCTCCGGTGCTAGAGGGGGCATGCGATGGGATAAAGATACGTGTAACCAAAAAAGGCTAGAAACATCCATACACACAAAGAATGTCAAAAACACAGACGTGGCCCCAGAGGGAGAAGCTGAATGTGAGCCAGCAGTGTATTTTCTGAATTGTAATAGGTCTATTGGAGAAGTATCAGGTTGCATACACTAGTTTAAAGCCACTGTGTGATCAGAGGGCTTCACCAGTAACATCTTACTAAGCTGCAGATTCATTTACATGGTCAGCTCTGTTTTGCCAGGTAGCAGGATGAAAGGTTCATTGCTGGTGCTGGGCGTAGCATGACTGCTGTGCCTGGGCAAAGGTGAATAAGGGGCCCATTTAACAAAACAGCCCCTTATCATCAGGGCCGGGACGATGGGCAGGCGAAGGTAGGCGACCGCCTAGAGCGCCACTTCATCCCAGGCAGAAAAGGGAACGCAAGGAGCTATGGAGTGGGTTGATTTTTCCATTGGGGGGGTGCTTTGTGCCTCATTTGCCTAGGGCACCAGAATACCTTGTCCCAGCCCTGCTTATCATAGTGCCGTCGTTCCTTCAGATGTCTGTAGCCCCAACTTTACATCCCCATATACTTTCTCATTTATGTCCTCAATCCCCTGCCCATACTCCTCTGGCAGAACTCTATGGAAACTTTACATTTGGCAACATAGGCACAGCAAGCAGATGAACAGATGTAACAGCTGCCATGTGGCCCTACAAGAGAAGAGGCTGCTTCCAACTATTAAAGGAGTCTTAAAAGGGGTTGTCTCACAAGGATTGTTTTTTTATGTTAAAGATCTTGCAAAAACAAGTCACTTTGCAGTATGTGTCCATTAACAGTGTCCTACCTATTCCTAGCTATCCCCTCTTGTATGGGCTGCATCAGCTCCTCAGGTCACTATAGCTACAGACCTGTTCAATCTATCCTGATAGGCTGCCAACACTGGTTGCTATGGCTACAGACCTGGTTTCTACTGCAGCCTAGTGGAAGCCAGTAAACATGCCCCTGAATTCATAGTGAAACCAAGAAAACAGGACTGAGGTGAGATGAATCAATGTAGTGAGACAACCCATTTAATGGTTGAAACATGATAGAGATCACTACCTTACTGACATAGGCGTAACTTGAAGCTCCTGGGCCCTAGTGCAAAAAGTGAAATGGGCCCCCCAGCCAAGTGCCACTTACAATGCTGGTGTCTCTTTATATGGCAGAAGGGCTTTCGGGCCCCCTTAGGCCATGTTCACACGGCTTAAAATGGGCCGTATTTCGGTCTGTAATGACGCACCGGAGTGCGCCAATTACGGGCTGAAAACGGCCCATTCATTACGGTAATCCACATTTTTCATAGAGAACTATGGATTACGTCTCCTCTCCTCGCTCTGCGAATCCGCCGGGCGGGGAGATAATTGACATGTCACTTTCTAGCGCCGTATACGCGCTGCTAGCAGTGATTGTCTATGGGCCGGCGAAGTGCCGGCCCCCGCTCCCTCCCCCGCTCCTGCCCCCGTCCACACGGCATAATTGCGGGGCGAAATTACGCCCCGCAGTTAAGCCCTGTGAACCTAGCCTTAGGCTGCAGGGCCCACTAGCAACTGCTACCTCTGCACCAGCTTACTGACAAATGAACTGTGCCATAGAAGAAAGAAAACATATAACCATGGGTGTTCCTGGGCAGAAAGAGCATTGTGCTACAACTTACTAGATGAGTAACCATTTTCTTTTCCTTTTGGGCCTAATGTCTGAAGTCTTTTACAATATTTTGCACAAAAAAAAATTATGCATGCACGTTTTTTATCTTCCCTTTGCTGTAGTCAATTTTTAAACTGTTAAAAAATAGGCAAAAAAATGCCCTAAATATATTAGTTGCATGCCATTAACTCTTCTGGCCTATTCTCTATGAGAATTCTAGGGCCACATGTATGAAAACTGTCTCAGTCTAAAATTCACTTTGTTGCCCATAGCAACCATTCACAGCACATAGCAACCAATCAGAACTCATAGCAACCAATCAGAGCGCCCCTTTCAGGCAGGGTATAGGTAGCCAGGGCAGGGTACAGGTAGCCAGGGCAGGGTATAGGCAGCCAGAGCAGGGTATAGGCAGCCAGGGCAGGGTATAGGCAGCCAGGGCAGGGTATCATATAGCCAGGGCAGGGCTACTATAGGCAGCCAGGGACAGTAAGTAGTTTAAAAAAAAATAAAAAAAATAATACCCGCTGTCCCCTCCTCTTCACCTGCTCCGGAGCGGCCGCTGTCACCCGAGTGGGGGCCGTGTAGCAGGCGCGCGATGACGTCGTCACATCGCGCGCCTGCTTGCCCCGCGGCCCCCTGGGAGCTGAACAGACAGGATCAGTAGATCCCAGCTGTTCAGCCTCGGCCGCTGCTTGCACCGCGCGGCGCAGGCGGCGGCCGTGATGGCTGCATGGCTGGGTCTGTGACCTGGCCATGCAGCCATGTGGCGAGGGGGGCCTGTTGGTCCCCTGCCACGGGGGTCCAGTCGCTGATGCAACCATTGTGGCCCCTGTAGCGTGCCACAGACCGGCTCCGGGACTCGGGGCCCGCCGGGGGGGAACACCGTCCTCCTCGGCGGGCGATCCGAGCCAGCCCTGCAGCCCGGACCCCAGCAGTCCACCGGGCAAATGCCCGGTTTGCCCTATGGGCAGTCCGAGCCTGAGAATGACCAAGAGGAACCAGAAGTGATGTTGTATAGTTGCACTGGAAAAACACCCCAGTGGCAATGTGGATGAAAGATAAGTTAACACTAAAACACTCTTGGAACCCTAGTTTGGGGTTTGGTTATGATAAGTATTCGGGATATACTTTGACTTCTACATCAATAAGGACTTCTTTAGATATATTAATAATATGCGATATAAGTATTCGGGATAGAGTTAGAGATATTGATAGGGTTAGAGAAAATGTTTCGGTTCAGGATGTCCTGAACCTGAATTTTTTCACAAGTTTGGTGGAACCAGTGTCAAACCAAACAGGGCCCTCTTCAACCAACACTACTGCTTAGTAATTCTGGCCTATTGTTATATTTTCAGAGATACCTGAGTATATTTTTCCTTACTAAAGAGCCCTTATTTGCCTTTATAGGTGGTCCCAACACAATAAAAATTAATTTTGCCACTTCACCCTCATGCGGAGAAACAGAAGTGGCAACTACTCTGAGTAAATTTGGGGCTCAACAATTTAGTTGTCAATTTTGAAGCTCCCTAATAAAGTGAGGAAAGGATATTTTTTGTTCATTTATCATTTTTCTAACCAATGTCCTTTGCTTTGGTTGAACTTGAAGGACATGTGATGTGTCTTTTTTCAATTGTACTATGTAGCTGAGTTACTGAGACCCAGTTGCCCTTTACGGTTATGAGTAGCAGAATATTGCAAAGCTCCTCGGGGGCGGTAACCATTGTTGTGAGATGCTGAATTCTGCAATGTATTGACAATACATTCTTCAGACTAACATATGTTGAATAATTTAGCATACAGTTTCCCTGAGAGCAACTAATGCACACACAGTAATTGCAACATCAATATTCCAGCTGTGATTTCCTCAAAGTTTTACTTTTACAAGTAAAAAAAAAAAGAAGGGAAGTGATTACTTCTGTAAATAAGCCCCCGTTGTTGAGATGCTGCTCTCAATCCTTCCATGACTTTTGTCATACCAGCTGCAAAATTCAATGTGATGAGAAGCAACAACTGGAAAAATAAAGTTATTTTCACTAATGAGAAATAAATTAGCTTCTAATATTTCAGCTTTGGGAAATGCCAAATGAAATCAGCATTGTCAGATTCGTGTCTATAAACAAACTCTCGTCAAGTGAGACCTGCATATTAGTAGATATAAATGAGGAGAAACTTTAGAAACAACCGTTCATCTAAATGTCTTAAAGGTAAATCCTAAATCCTAATGCTCATTCATTATGGAGTCAGACCACCTGATAAATTAGTTAAAGGGGTTTTGCCACGATCTCATGTCATACCTCCTGTATCCAGCTCTTCAGCTCTGGGTGCTCAGAAGGAGGCGTGTGTGATTTGTTTGAATTGCCTATCATGTGATCCTGCAGGATGACATTACCAGGCCTTTCCTCTCTCTAGTCAAAGAAAGGTCTGTTTATGTAAAGCATTGTGAGTAGCTGAGAGGTAAAGTTTTTGCTTCCCGGCACAAAGGTCCTGGGTTCAAACCCCTGCAGGAAAAAAAAACTATGTTTTTTTTTTCTCTTTATCAATGCACAAACCTTATTGAGGTTTCTTTTTTATTTATTTGCACTGTTTGACTAATTACTAAGGAGTACAGAGGACAGGAGTAGAAAGACAGCACCTGGGGTTTGAACACTCAGTAGCTGCCTGAGAGGAGAGGTGATGTCTGAGCATGTGCGGCCAGGACTGAGGAGCTCACGGTCCTGGTCGTATCCCCTGGAGACGAGCTATAAACAATGGATCACTAAAGGAGCAGCTAAAACAAAAATGGTACAAAATTTTTAATAATAATGAATGGTGAAAATGTTTGTTATTTCATTTGCAAGCTTCCCACGTCAATATTACATTGTGGCAAAACCCCTTTAAGAGTACCCATATATGTGGTTACCTTGTAGAGACTTGCCAATCTCTCATTCATCATAATCATAGATGGTTATATTCCCATGCCGATAGTGCTTCTATTCCCACTTGCCTTGGAAGCAAGATGACAGTCATTACCTTGCACTGCATCTTGGTCATCTGGAGAACTGTGGATGAACCCAAGTACATTAAAATCTTTGTGGCTTTGAAGATGTTTAAATGCTGCAATAAAAGAAAAGGCATGAAATTAAAAGAACCATGGGCATATGGGTCATGGCCACCATGTAGGTGGCCAACACCGTTCCCATGAGTCATATAAAGAGGGATTGTAGGAAACTAGAAAGAGAGGAACCAGCCTTATATTTATGCTACTCTTAAGTGTTCAAACATGCACCAATCCATGTTTTCCCTGTAAAACAGGGGTGTCAAACTCAAATATAAAGTGGTCACAGCAAAAAAGTGAATCCCACTCTAAAATATAACCTTTATTGATATTATTGAAAATGAATGAAAGAAATACTCCCCCTAGTAAACCCTGGGTACAGTACCTCTGAAGTAGGGTAATCTCTCCAAAAAGGGCGGCCCCACTATAGAAACTTCTACCCAACCCTAGAAATCCTTAAATCCTTGAACAAAGTTGTAGGCCAACCTTGATATGTATAGTTAACTCATTGGGCGACATGTCAGAAAAGAGGCGCTTCCACGCCAGTCTTAAGGCGCATTAAACGAGCATATAATTCGCCTGAATAAATAAACCTGTAAAAAATCTGGCGCGTGGTATGTCTTGTATAGCATATTTAATGCGCCTAATTTAAGTGTATACCAAAAAAAGGCACATAGCATATCATTGCTAGCATATTTGATGCGCCTACTTTAGGCGCATTCAAAAGTGTCAAATGCGCCTAGTTTTGGTGTACAACGGTTCGTCTCTATAGAGAATGTGGCGTAAACAGTTTTTTGGGAAATACACCAAAAAAATGGTGCAGCCCTAATGGGACATGTCGCACATTTTGTCCTGTGGTCTACACAGTGCTTCTCACCTGCTGCATGGCGTGGGGCCTCCATTTGGAGTACCCTGCTGCCTGCAGAGATGCTGGGGCTGAGAAGGAGCTGGAAGGGTTAAATCTTAAGCTGAGGCTTCTGATTCTCGTTTCTCCTTGTGAGCTCCTTTTATCTAATCAGTCTTTCACTGTTTCACCTGCCAGATGTTCCCTTCTCTGCTCTATGCAGGGAGGAAGGACTGAGTTAGAGCAGTTTAATGACCGCTTTTGGGTTCTTCCTCTTCTTCTCTGTGCACTGCCTGGTTGTTACTTGCGGTCCAAATATTATTACACTGCGGGGCAGATTTGGGCCGTGTGCCTCAGTTTGCATAAGAAAGGTTGTGGGAAAGAAGGCACCATAGGGTCTATGATGGTGGGTTAGTTAGCAGCACCTACAGTTGTACCAAACAAGAGAACTAGACTAATGATCATGCCTCCCTTTATTGTAACAGAGAATGGGGCACCAACACACATCAATCCCTTTTTGTTGAAACTTAGCAACTCTAAGGCTATGTTCACACGGCTTAAACTGGGACGTATCTGGCCCCGTATTTCTCGCCGTACTGCGCTCAATACGGGGCCAGATACGTCCCAGTCATTACAGTAATCCACTTTTCTCATAGAGAATTATGGATTACGTCTCCTCTCCCCGCTCGGCCAATACGCCGCGGTGGGAGATAAGTGACATGTCAATTATTCACGGCGTATACGCGCTGCTAGTAATGAATGTCTATGGGGCCTGTGGGCTGCCGGCACCCCGCCCCACGGGAGCACGCGCCGATCGGCGGGAGATCCCGAACACACGCCGTAATTGTGGGGTGTAATTACGCCCCCGCAATTATGTCGTGTGAACCTAGCCTAAGACTTATCTCTGTAGACCAGTGACTATGGCAGGGGGTATAAACTTTACTTTGCCACTAACAGAAGGTGCTTTGCTCAGACTTTCCATTAATTACATGATATGTAAATGGAGAATGTAGCTAATATAATATATATACAGTCCAGGTCCATCCTCCGTATACTTGGCCACTCTCCAGGTTCGGTGGTGCGGTGATGGTAAATCTCGTTATATGTCATTGGTTTACTGTTGATGCTCAGGTAAACACCTCCGCCATCCACACGGGAAGAGGAGGGATAATGACAAATTATCCTCGCTGCTCGCCTCCTGCAGCCGGCCTGTCACCGCTTATCGTAAATTCGAGGGATTATTTAAAAAAAAAGCTGTTAAAGAAAAGCTCATTTACATCTTTATGGCCCGAACAAAGGAACATTCCAGTTTGGTATAAAAACTTAACAAGTAGCTTCATAAGTTTTTGCTGTGAGCCATATAATTTAAACGGAGATGAAAAGGGACATTTTACTACAATTGAGTGAAGCAAGATATTTTATTTTCTAATGATATTCATTGCTTTCGGGAGACCTCAAGGGCTTGCACTCTTGTCTGTCAGACTGGAAAATGGAAATAGTGCATTATAGCAGATCTTTATCAGAGAAGCTCCTAAAAGATGATGTCAGTATAAGAATGAACACTGGTTGTGTTTATACAGAGGTCAACATGCAGTACACAAAAGATAAGAGCATTATCAGTTACACGTGATTGTTCTCCAGTACAGACCAATAGATGAAGTGTTATAGAGGTTATAAAGTAGTTGTATTCTTGTACATAGAGGGCAGTATTATAGTAGTTATATTCTTGTACATAGGAGGCAGTATTATAGTAGTTATATTCTTGTACATAGGGGGAAGTATTATAGTAGTTATATTCTTGTACATAGGAGCAGTATTATAGTAGTTATATTCTTGTACATAGGGGGCAGTATTATAGTAGATATGTTCTTGTACATAGAGGGCAGTATTATAGTAGATATATTCTTGTACATAGAGGGCAGTATTATAGTAGTTATATTCTTGTACATAGGGGACAGTATTATAGTAGTTATATTCCTGTACATAGTGGGCAGTAGTTTTATAGTAGTTATTTTCTTGTACATAGGGGCAGTATTATAGTAGTTATATTCTTGTACATAGGAGCAGTATTATAGTAGTTATATTCTTGTACATAGGGGCAGTATTATAGTAGTTATATTCTTGTACATAGGGGGCAGTATTATAGTAGTTATATTCTTGTACATAGAGGGCAGTATTATAGTAGTTATATTCTTGTACATAGGGGGCAGTATTATAGTAGTTATATTCTTGTACATAGGGGCAGTATTATAGTAGTTATATTCCTTTACATAGGGGGCAGTGTTACAGTAGTTATTTTCTTGTACATAGGGGACGTATTAAAGTAGTTATATTCTTGTACATAGGAGCAGTATTATAGTAGTTATATTCTTGTACATAGGGGCAGTATTATAGTAGTTATGTGTGTATCAGCTCACCCGATCCTCATGTAAGTCCAGTGGAGTCACGGTTAATGGATTAACCCCTTTCCAAGTCCAATTGTAGTTCAAGCGATGCAACCAGCTTCCAAACTGAAGCTGGTTGCATCGCTTGAACTACAATTGGATTTGGAAACAGTATCATAGTAGTTTTATTTTTGCACCTAGGGAGCATACCTATAGTACTTATCTTTTTGTATTTAGACGGCAGTATTATAGTAGTTACATTCTTGTACATAGAGGGCAGTATTATAGTAGTTATATTCTTGTACATAGGGGGCAGTATTATAGTAGTTATATTCTTGTACATAGGGAGCAGTATTATAGTAGTTATATTCTTGTACATAGGGAGCAGTATTATAGTAGTTATATTCTTCTACATAGGCAGTATTATCGTAGTTATATTCTTGTACATAGGAGCAGTATTATCATAGTTATATTCTTGTACATAGGAGGCAGTATTATAGTAGATATATTCTTGTACATAGGAGGCAGTATTATAGTAGTTATATTCTTGTACATAGGAGCAGTATTATAGTAGTTATATTCTTGTACATGGGGCAGTATTATAGTAGTTATATTCTTGTACATAGGAGGCAGTATTATAGTAGTTATATTCTTGTACATAGGGAGCAGTATTATAGTAGTTATATTCTTGTACATAGGGGCAGTATCATAGTAGTTATATTCTTGTACATAGGGGCAGCATAATAGTAGTTATATTCTTGTACATAGGAGGCAGTATTATCGTAGTTATATTCTTGTACATAGTAGCAGTATTATCGTAGTTATATTCTTGTACATGGGGCAGTATTATAGTAGTTATATTCTTGTACATAGGAGGCAGTATTATAGTAGTTATATTCTTGTACATAGGAGACAGTATTATAGTAGTTATATTCTTGTACATAGGAAGCAGTATTATAGTAGTTATATTCTTGTACATAGGGAGCAGTATTATAGTAGTTATATTCTTGTACATAGGGGCAGTATCATAGTAGTTATATTCTTGTACATAGGAGGCAGTATTATAGTACTGTAGTTATATTCTTGTACATAGTAGCAGTATTATAGTAGTTATATTCTTGTACATGGGGGCAGTATTATAGTAGTTATATTCTTGTACATAGGAGGCAGTATTATAGTAGTTATATTCTTGTACATAGGAGGCAGTATTATAGTAGTTATATTCTTGTACATAGAGAGCAGTATTATAGTAGTTATATTCTTGTACATAGAGAGCAGTATTATAGTAGTTATATTCTTGTACATAGGAGGCAGTATTATAGTAGTTATATTCTTGTACATAGGGGCAGTATTATAGCAGTTATATTCTTGTACATAGGAGGCAGCATTATAGTAGTTATATTCTTGTACATAGGAGGCAGTATTATAGTAGTTATATTCTTGTACATAGGAGGCATCATTATAGTAGTTATATTCTTGTACATAGGAGGCAGTATTATAGTAGTTATATTCTTGTACATAGGAGGCAGTATTATAGTAGTTATATTCTTGTACATAGGAGGCAGTACTATAGTAGTTATATTCTTGTATATAAGAGCACTTTTATTGTGGTTATATTTTTGTACACAAAAGCAGTATTAGTAAGTTTATAAGTGACCATAAGAATTTATTTTATATTGTGGCTACTAACGATCCCAGACCAGCGTAGATATTTTATCATAAGTGAGATGGTAAAACCTCTTAAGGCCTAGTTCACATGTATTGGAGGTCCTGTTCAGAACCTCTGTCACATGTTATGTTGAGAATGATGGAAAAAATAGCACAGCAAGCTGCACTTTTTCCATCTGAATGGCAGACATCACAGCAGAAGCTCAATGGACCCATTGTTATAAATAGGGTCTGTGGGTGCTGCGGGTGTCTGTTGTGAAACGTATCCCTAGGCATCCCTTTTCACCTCTATGATGGGGATTCTGAATGGAACCTCTGCCGCAGATGCGAACCAATCCTTAGTGAGCTGTTATTTTGAAGTTGTTACATTCTGATAAATCTAGTTGGCGTTTTCAAAAAAAAAAAAAAAAAAAAAAGGATTTTTAAACCCTTCCTGCCCTGACACCAGAATGCATATAAGTAATATTGCTACATTTGTATTAACCTAAAGTGTGAAAGGATTATGTTGTTTAACCTTTACAGTAAACAGTATTAAAAATGGTGCCATATGGTGAATGGTGTAAACTTGAAAATTAGACTTCTATATATCTCTGCTTAGACTCTCCTGTATCGGTTTAAACACTTGTATTGCAGATTGTTGCACCTTCTTCATGCAACACATTGCATTCAGCTGACGCACAATTGTCAATCAACTGAGCACAACAAACAGAATTTAAACCTTTATTTTAGCGCCACTTCTCTATATGGACCTGATGAAACGCTATCATGCGAGAAACGTGTAATCCTATCTTTATGTGCTAATAAACTGTAATTTATAGATATAAGTCTAGCGTTACCATTCCTTCTTTTTCCCTTTATCACACTTTAGTTGTGATTTTTACTGTAATTTCATAATTGCTATTTTCTTAACATTCCTTCATAAAATGGCACCAGTGAAAAATACAACTCAGCCCTCATCTTGCTACATAAAGGGCGAAATGCAAAACTTGTGACTCTTTTAGATGTGAAGAGTCAAAAAAAAAAAATATTGTCATGTCATTAATGACCAAACTAAGCCACGTCCTTAAGAGGTCAAAAGTTCCGACCACTTTTGTGACCTTAAATGTGTTCAGAGAACTTATCCTTTCTCTTGTACTTCTGGTTATGGTATCAACCAACGGTCAGCAAATCAGGGAATCCAGACAGGCAGACTATTGTTTTCCTATTATACATGATGATTTCTTATTACAATACTTCTTCCTTGTACATGGTTTATTTTCTGCATTTACCTGAACAATCTGAAGGGAGATTGGGCAGAATGTCCTGGACTAGGGTTATTACTTGCTGCTGTTATACAGGGTAATAGCACATGTTTCAAGGAGCAGTCATCAGTGAGAAATGCACCTAGGTGAGTTATGCAGAAAATCCTGATATAAGCATTTAAGAAGATTAGTTGGTCAAATACAGCAGTAACATCGACCCTTTGCACCCCACGCTCCAGATGCAGCAAAAGTATCTATTTCATTTCTAAAACATCACCAGGTTTTGCTTTTGCTGCTACAGGCATCCTAATTACTGTACACGAGAACAACTTCCAGGTTACCCTTTCTATATTATAGATAAATATGATATTCTGTGTAATTTGTGTTTTATGTAGCCTCCCTTCTCTGCAGCCGTACAGCAGCATTCCCTGTTTAAAAGATGTTTCCCTTTGCACAGTAATCATACAAAATCCACAAGATCCTTTTCTGTGCTTTGCTAGGGCGTGTAAGCATTGAAGTTCAATGTAATTAGAGCTAAAACAAATTAAACTGTAATCAATAGGTGAATGATACAGACAATACAGAAGCAAGGTTGTCATTGTTGCTCTTAGTCATTAACATTTAGTAACTTCTGGTCAAGATCTTTATTTCTTTAAGGAATAATCTGGACAGAATTCTGGGCTGTATTGGGAATATTACAGGACCAGTAGGGGTGGTGCATGACTCAATGATTATTTCTTTGGTGTTCTTGTTCCCTCCCCCCCACTCCGTGTTGTGTCCCATGTTATGTCTCGCACTAGATATGGCACAATATGTTGGTTTTACCTTGAATGTTCCTTTAAGAGGTTCCTTGCCTTCTGCTTTTACATAAATAACCCAGATCTTTGAGCTGAGAGCAACACATGTTGGGTTTATGGCCCTCTCCAGGGCAGGTAAGTGATCCCATTGTGGCGATATGTCAGGCAGCTGGCTAAATAATGGGCAGCAACCAGGGCCGGAACTATGGGTAGGCGAAGGTAGGCGACTGACTAGGGCGTCACTTCATCCCAGGCCGGAAAGGGAGCGCAAGGAGGCATGGAGTGGGCTGAATTTTCCATTTGGGGGGTGCTTTGTGCTTTATTTGCCTAGGGCACCACAATACCTTGTCCCAGCCCTGGCAACAGCTATCAGATAGGGGCTGACCCATTAAAGTTGAGCCAGGTTGGGAAGTCCTTTCCTAGACTGGTTGAATCTTTATTATAGTTGGCACTTATTGATGGGCAGCCCAGCATATCTGTAATCTGAAACCTCTGTCTGCCTAGGATGAAGCTATATTCCCAACAGTTTTGTTCTATTTTGTGAAAAAGGGGTATCTTAGGAAGCAGTATCGGATATGTGCTCTCTGGAACTCGTCCCCAATAATTTCATTATAAGATTTATTATAACGGTACTATCAGGATTTATCATCAATAAGGTCTAAAAGTTTAGTTGTAAATCAAACTATAAAAATCTAAAGGGATACTATCATCAGAAAGGGGTATTTTTTACACAAATATTCTTGGAAAACTTATTTTTTAGAATTTATATTTCTTTTTTTATTTTGGCAGTCCTATGCATTTGAAAATGATATAAAATCTTATCCTCTTCTAGTTGTGAATGTAAATAGATTAGTCTTCCCTTAATAGCATTGAAGACTAATCTCACTTTACTGTTGATGCTGCTTAGCTCGATGTAGTCTCATTACAAATATTAGATAATAATGATTGCTCTTTTTTTCTCTGAACCGGGATAAATAAGATTAAACTAGACTTCTGGGCAACGACAAGAGCAATATATGAAAAGATTTCAGGTTAATCTTTTTCTGCAGGGAGAAATTTGATCCCACTTACCAGGGCCTGCTGATAACACTTACACCTCTCAGGCCATAATTGGCAGTCAAGCAATCCTCTCACTGCTGTGTTATCAGAGCTCACAAAGTGGAAGTCAGAGAGCAACCTAGGAGGTCATGTACATGAGAAAACACACACACACACACACACACACATATATATATATATATATAATATATATATATATATATATATATATATATATATATATTATATATATATATATATATTTATATATAAAAATTGCACCGTGTTTGTTGATATGTAAAAAAAGTTATCTTCCATTGGACATTTGGTTTATATTTTTAAAGGGGTTGTCCTGTGGAGAATAAATTTCTAAATAATATCTTTCCCATAGTTTGGCACTTTTGTAATGTACTTGCATTACATTTTCTGTGGGATTCCTGAAGATCTATATTAGATATTGGATAACAGGTAACTCAGTAGTTCTCTGTGTCTAGACACACAGGAAATAGCTTTGTGTCCAGCCCTGGAGATCAGGTGACCAAGGGGTTTAGCTTTTTCAGAACAGCATCTGAAGCCAAAAACCTTTGGTCCTGTCTTCTCAGGCTTTAAACATAAAGTAGGGAACAGAGGGTGTGCATGAAAAGCAAGGTTTGGAGGAAGGCAAAAGCCCAAAAAAGGATCCTGGGACTGTTTTTACAGGATAAAGGGAAGCAGCTTATAAACAGGAAATGCAGCTTGGCTGCGGAGAAGGGCGGTAACATGCAGCATCGGAAAAGCAGACATTAGCATAGAAAACATTATAGGTCAATGAGTGAAGACTCAGGCTAGGCTCTTAGGTAATTTTTTGGGTGGGTAAGGGAGATGATGGACATTCCTATTTAATGTGTCTTAACCCACTGACTTAATTAGATTCTCTTAAGAACCCCATTTTTGCATTTCAGATCACATAAAGCCAATAGATCTCTTTTAACAGCACCTTGTTAGAACTTTTAGACAACTTAGTTGTTACAAAGTAGCCGTGGATCCTCCCACATCCTGTCATTTCACAATATCATCAAGCGGTATGCAAAGTGCTAATGCTTTCTGTTACCATGGTATCTTACCCAAGTAAGCAGGAAAAAAAAAAGTTTTCATTCTTTAAATGACACTTTTTGCATTGTGTTGATATATTTAAAGAAATTCACTTTTTTTCTATTATTTTTAAGAGCAGTATATTTGGAAGCGCCTATTATACTGTAAGGAACAGCAGCCTATTTTGCTGGGGCGTATAATTGTTTAAATCGGTCCTGACACTGATGGAGTCAATGCTCTAATTTCCTATGATGTACACTGGGATATTTGTTATGAGCAGCTGGCTGAGTGGATCTAATAGCAGGTATTTGGAACGTTGAAGAAAACCAAAGTGAATGGAGTCTTCTTTAAAATAAAGTTCTACAACTTATTCAAATACTTTGTGCATCAATTCCTTCCTTTTACAAGACCTCTGTTTTCTTCCAGCTAATGCAAGCCTATCTATATCCACAGTGTGGCTGGGACCCATGTTTATTCTTGGAGCCCACCCTACAGCTACTGTACATGACTGCACACAAGACACATCTCTTTTTCCCTAAAAGCAGCCTCAGTCCTGCGCTTCTCTGGGGCCCACAATGCCCAGGACCCCACCAAGGGTTTCCCCTGCTCCCCTGTTGGTCAGTCGGAGCCTGTATATCCAGAGGCTGAAAACATGCTGTGGAGTCAAGCACTAGTGAAAGCAGATTTTCAGCTCCTGGATATAAGAAATGTTACTATTCGCCTACAGCAAACAGAGATTTTGTAAAAGGTGAGGAATTGCAATGTTAAATGTATTAAAAGTTGCATAGCTTTTCATTTTGCAGTCAATAAGCTTTATTTACACTTTACTGACAGCCCCTTTAACACTGAGGCAACAAAAGCTTCTTGTATTTGGATTTTCCATGATTTCCTTTGAGGCGTGGCCTTAGGCTGATTGGTGCGTTGTACAATATATCCTGTGGTGCCCCCATCCTCTTATTCTGGACCATATGGTGCTCAAACCCTGATAACACGTAGTAATGCTCCAGGTTCCCAGGCCTAGTGTTGATCGAACCGTTTGGGAAAAGTTACGTTTGAGTCGAACATCTCAATTTTCTCGAACCAAACCTTTTACTGTTTGTTCGAGTAAATATTCGAGAGGCATTTGACGCGCCATTTTAATAGTTTTCAGCACCTTTCTGCATTTTTGGCGGCCATCCAATCAGTGCAGAGCACAAAGAAGTGTCAAAAACGTCATCTGAGGTGTAGGGCTCTCACTGGCCGCTAAAATCACATGACCATGTTATATATGTTTCACTGTATTGCCTTGTGAACAACATTTTCAGTGCACTCTCTATACTGTACAGACTGCTCTCTGTCTGCTTGCTTGCATCCAGGCACAAGATTTGTTTATTAGTGATTTTAGACACGAAAAGCTGCTATTTAGATTAGTTAGGTAGTGAGTTAGGGGGGTGTGCAGCAAGCTTAGGGAATCAAGACTTAGTCATAATTTTCCACTCCATAGACATCAATAGTTAGGGAGTTTGGTATTGCTGGCTGCATTTTTCCCCCATCCAGAAGCTGTTATTTGGCGACATTTGCAGGCTCATATACATGGATATATATTATACAGAGCGCTTGGATTTGCTAAATCATACTCAGTGCCCAAAAGTTCAATTTTGCAGTATTGGGGGTGAAATCATTTTATAACACACTGTCTCCAATTCGTCTATACAAAGAAATATATTCTATATAGTGGCTGGTGAAAATTATACTGAGTGGAGATAAGTTAATTTTTGCAGTTTTGAGGTTCAGTAATTTTATAACACGCCGTCTCCAAATCTCCTATACACAGAAATACATTTTAAAAAGTGGTTAGTTGGTGAAATTATTCTGAGTGGAGAAAAGTTCATATTTTGGCAGTTTTGAGGGGTGAAATACCTGAAATATACCGTGTGTTATTGTCATACAGATATATATCCAGGAAATAGAGTTCTCTCTTTTTTATTACATACATCTTTTGCCACACTTGGGTCCTGGTGCAAAAAATGAAATGGGCTCCTGCCAGTTACCATGTGCCATTTTCAATACCGGTTTCTTCTTATGTGTCAAAGGGGCTTTTGGGCCTCCTCTGGATGCAGGACCCCGTAGCTGCTCCTATCGCTGCACCTCCTACAGCTACTCCCCTGCTTACAGGTTGTCCTCATGTTTTCAGTTAGCCATTATAAGGAATGAAGTATTTTAGCCTCTCAGTTGTTTTCTGTCACTCTTAGAGCCAAATTTTCTTCACTAAGTTGTTCCACGTATCCAGTTTACTGTTATGGATGGTAATTCCAGCTTCTCCTCACCTGTATCATTATAAAAATTAACCCGAACAGCTTCTCCCATTGAATTTAAAGGGGTCTCGCCACAATCTCATCTCACACCTCCTGCATCCCGCTCTTCAGCTCTATGTGCTCAGAAGGGGGCGTGTGTGATTTGTTTGAATTGCATATCATGTGACCCAGCAGGATAACATCACCAGGCCTTTCCTCTCTGTAGTCAAAGAAAGGTCTGTTTATGTATAGAATTGTAAGTAGCTACACTGTAGCTCAGAGGTAAAACTTTTGCCTCCAGGCACAAGAGTCCTCGGTTCAAATCCCTGCAGGAACCAAACCTGTGTTTTTTCTCTCTCTTTATCAATGCACAGACCTCATTGAGGTTTCTTTTTTTATTTATTTACACTGTTTGACTAATTACTAAGGAGTACAGAGGACAGGAGTAGAAAGACAGCTCCTGGGGTTTGAACACTCAGTAGCTGCCTGAGAGGAGAGGTGATGTCTGAGCATGTGCGGCCAGGAGCTCTCAGGCCTGGTCGTATCCCCTGGAGACGAGCTGTAAACAATTGAACACTAAAGGAGCAGCTAAGACAAAAACAGTCCAGAATTTTTACTAATAATAATTGGTGAAAATTTTTATTATTTAATTTACAAACTTCCCACGTCAATTTTACTTTGTGCAAAACCCCTTTAATGGGGTTCGATTTCAAATCGAACCTCGATCCAAACACCACTACCACTCAAAGTTCGACTCGAACATTTTACTGTTTGCTCATCACTACCAAGGCCATCAGGAACAGTTGTGCTCTCCATTCTCATCAGGTTTAAATTCAATAAACTGGTTTTGTTTAATCACCTAATCATCTAAATATTAATTCAACTTACATTTTGGTAAATGGGTTATATTGGGGCAGGATTATTTAACAAAAGAAAATAAGAGTAGAAGAAATGAAAAAAATGAACACTCTTATTAAACAAGATTTAAGAAATTTGAATTCATTAAAAATAAGACCTCACCTGCAGAGCACGTCATGGTCAATCTTGGTGGACAATACCCTTAAATCTGCATCTGGGCAATACTAATAAACAACCACATGTAATATTTAATCTGTAGAATTTTTTGCTCTTTCTTACAAGGGTCTACTAGGAATATAATAAAAATCTCAGATGTTTTTATTCTGTTTTATAGCCATAAATTGTGAGTTATGATCCTTCTGGCGCTATTAAGTCTCTTGCGGTTTCTAAGGATTGCAAATATCCAGCTGTATATTTTGCAGAACTGTCATGTGTGCACTTGATTTGTGTGTTATGGATTACAGCCTTGTATCTCTGGCGGGCTGTGGATGATTTGCTGGAAGTCCTTCCGTGTCACAAGCAGCCTCTATTGAATGAGGGATCAGAGTGATTGTTACTCTATAGTTAGCGTAGACTCTCAAGTACCCATTGAGCAAACATAGGAACACAAGATAATGATAGTATATCCAAAGATAGTTCTCTCCAACTCTATCTGTTATAAACAAACAAACCTGTAGCTTTCAGGGCATAAGGGTGTTACAAATGTCAGGAACTCTCCTGCCATTTTTTCCTCCCATGATTATTAGGTCCCCAGGAGTTTTTGTGTTATGTCTGTCTTCTGTTGTCTGTGTTTGTTTAAAGTGGTTGCATTGCACTTGGATGCTTGTAGGCTGACCTGCACACCTAAGCTCATCAGCATACTCTATAAAGCTCAGCTGAAAACAAAAGTCTGGTTTCAGAGTATAGAAGTATAAGTCCTGTCTATTGTGTCGGATTGTTCTGTCTTGCCTTTTGTCTAAGTTCAATTGTTTCAGACTGAAGTATCTTGTTTCAGTTTTGGTAAGCTGAGTTTTGGACTTTTTGGATTGGCTAGTTTCTGCTGGGCCCTGCCCAGAACTTGCTGGGTCCAAATACTCTCTGTATTAGCTGAGTTGTAGCTTAGGGACATATTTAAAAGAAAGACTTTAGGGTAAACATCAGGGATAGAGGTTCTGCTGTTAGGGGTAATAGTAGTAGGGACAGCTTTTGAGGGACAGCATTAGAGACAGTTAGTTAGAAATAGTTAGTTAGTTAGTTAGTTAGTTAGTTAGTTATAGAAATTTGTTGTGATTGTTCTACCATTTTTGAAGTGTACTTGTATTGAATCACAGCCAAATCCCTCACCTGTCCTAATCTGCCCACTGTCCATTTGCTGAATCATCTACGGCGTCATGTCCCAACACGCCAACGTCAGTTTTTTGTTCTATTTTCAAACCCACTTTTGACGCCATATTCTTGTTGTAAATGAACTGTCGTACACCAAAACTAGGCACATTATACGCCGGGAACGACACTTTGTAATACGCCTAAATATGGTGCACTGTGCGCCCCCGTCACGAAATGCGCCTATTGAGGCGCCTTACATATGTTATGCGCCCCCGTCGGGCAATGAGCCTCGATAGACGCATACCATATACTACCAATGATATGCTATGTGCCGAGTGTTGAGCAATGCGCCCTTTTTTGATACAATGCCCCCTTTTTTGATGCAATGGGCCCTTTTTTGATACAATGCCCCCTTTTTTGATGCAATGGGCCCTTTTTTGATACAATGCCTCCTTTTTTGATACGATGCCTCCTTTTTTGATACGATGCGCCCTTTTTTGATGCAATGTGCCATTTTAGGCGCATTAAGTAATCTATGCAAGGTATACCTGACGGCACTTTTTAGAAAGTATCGGACTTTCAAGCGCACTTTACACTGATTGAATGCGCCTAAAACTGGCATAGATACGCCACTTTTTGGACATGTCACCCTTAGTCATTTGATTGATAAGCTTAGTATTCCTATTTTATGTGACAGCTGGTGTACTTCCCTGTAATGGTTGTTGTTTGGAGTCCATCAGCATCATTGCAAATGGGAGTTGTGGTTTTGCAACAGCTGGCAAGACACATGTTGGTGAACACTGTGGGTTTCTGATCAACTTCCTTTTTCATATTTTGCATATGTTCTTGCATCTTCAGGACAACTTACAGGCCACATGTATAATAACTGTCTAGGTCTAAAACTCACTTTGCTACCCATAACAACCAATCAGAGTGCTCCTCTCATTTTTCCAGAGCACTAGATGAAGTAAAAGGGGCGCTCTGATTGGTTGCTATGGGCAACAAAGAGAGTTTTACCTAGACGGTTTTCATACAGGTTGCCCCAAATATGAATCCAAGTGCACCAATGACCTAAATCAATACATTGTTATGTTCCTGAAGCTTAACTTAAACTTCAAAATGTGGAACAAGGCCACCACTACATACTATACACTATGTCTTACATAGTTAGAATGGTTGAAAAAAGACTTATGTCCATCAAGTTCAACCAAGGGTGTGGAAGGATGTGGATGAAGGGAACAGGAAGCCTTCAATCTTGGTTTCCCCTATTGATGAAGACTTGGAACTCATAAGGCAAGAACCAATCTGCCCTCAATGAATATTAAATTTCTATTCCCAAAATTGTCATCAGACCGGATCTATAATTTTTTACGGCTACATAGGTACCCATATTTTTTAGTTCCCGGTAGCTATCCTAGCCTTTCTTGAAACCCTCAACTGTTCTTGCTGTGACCAGCTCCTTGGACAGGCTATTTCACAGATCAATAGTTCTCATGGGGAAAAAGGCTCCTCTAGAGGTTGAATCCTATTTTCTCTAGATGAAGGAAATGTCCCCTTTGCCTTTTGAGGGTTTTCTTCATGAAATAGCTTTTCCTCATACTTTTTGTATGGCCCAATTATATACTTATATAAATTAGTCATGTCTCCCAATAGTCCTCTTTTTTCAGGACTAAATAGGTTTAATTCTTTAAGGCCTTGTCCCCACTACACGGGTTTTCACTCGGTTTTTAAGACGGTTTTTGGTTTTAAAAAACCGTCTGCAAACCGGGTGAAAACTTTTAACACAGGCTTCTATGGAAAACCAGCGCAGAAGTCCCCACTGCACGAGTTTTCCGCCTGGCGGTTCTTCAGATCACCGGCGGCCCGAAAAACATACAACATGTTCATTCTTCCGACCGCATTTCGGATGGAATATGAACATATCTATGCAAAGGGCTTTTCTCCGCTAATCGCGGAGAAAGCCGCCCCCCTGTGGCCATGTGCACGGCACGAAAACAGTTCAAATACCGGTCAGATAAACCGACTGGTATTTGTCCTGTGCAGTGTAAACAGCCCCTTAACCTCTCCTCATAACTAAGATGCTCCCTTCCCCTGATTAGTTTGGTTAATGCTGATGTCTTATGTGCCAGAGGAAACTCTGGACCTAACCAGGCACCAGGTCTTGGTTGGGTCCAACTTGGTTGGGTCTTCCTTAGCTATAGGTCCATGTCCTGCAGTGGTTTATATTTAATTTGTTGTAGAAAAAGTCTTACAGCCATGACTAGGCTTATGGAACCCCAAATTTGAGTGTTACTAAACATAAGTACATGAGGAACCATTGTTTGCCATAACTGTTTGCCAATAGTCAGTGGACATGGACAACACCAACCCTCTTCCATTCACTACCAGTGGCTCCAGTACAATGGAGAAATACTGACAGAGTAGTTGTACAATAAATGACCTAGGAAAAGTCCTACATCAGGAGTTTGCATCATGTTTTTCTATTTTCTCTGAAAACCTGAGAGACCGATCCCCACCTCCAGCCCAAATTAAGAGCAAAGTCATGAACCTAAGCATTTATCCTTTCTCACGACCTAAAAACTCTTTTGTCTAACAGAAGCAAATATGTGCTAAATGGGGCAATCCTTGATGAAATAACCATTGAAAATACCTGGGGAATCTGATAGTCGATGAACTAAGTGAGCATTTGCATCTCACTGCCATAGAAGTCATGCATATTTTATAAAAAAGATGCCATCAAATCAACGCTTCTTGTGCAGGGCGACATACATTTCCATACAGATAACCATTTAGCAGCAAAGCACATCAATGGGCTTCTCCATTTAGGAAATAATGTCTTATGTGTGCAGAAAGTTTGATTAGGTCGGCAAAACGCAATAAAAAGTTGTGTACGTGAGTTATAAAACAGAGGTTTGTACAAGTGCAAATGAAATAACCTGTATTGCAGCAGATGGAACATTTAGGGTAGGAATGCATGGTGCGGCCATGATGTGGCCTTAAGCCTCTGCAGCACCCTGAACCGTGAATTTTCATCTAGGTTTAAGGACCACTCAACGTCCCCTAGTTCATTAGAAATTGATTTTAGGTGCAATGTAGTGCCAGTAACTTTACTTACCTGCAGCTGAATACAGGATTTCTGAGGGATGCAACAGTCTCTCTTAGGTCACACAACCTGCACTCTGATTGGCTTAAAGACACTGTGCTTTTGATGCTGACAGCAAGTCTGTCTCTCTGTGCATAGAATTAGACTGACTTTGAACCTCCCATAGGAATGCATAGAGAGATTCACTTCCAGGTCATACAACCATGCTGTGTGTTTAGCCCCTTAAGGACAGAGCGGTTTTTTTTGTTTTTTTGTTAGTTTATTTTTGCCTCCTCACCTTCACAGCCATAAATTTTAGATTTTTCCATCTACATAGACAAATGTGGTACAAGATGTTTTTTTCTAATGATGTCATTCATGCACCATAGAATATACTGGGAAACCGCAAAAAAATTGTAAGTGGGTCAAAATGTGAAAAAAAGGACTTGCGCTATATTTGCAGGTCATTTTTATTACAGCATTCACTCCCCAGTATAAATGATTTGTTATCTGTACTCTGCAGATTGATATGATTCTGACAATACTAAATATGTAGGGTTTGCTTTATGTTATAGTACCGTAAAAGATATCCAAACATTTTCTATTTTTGAAATTTGCACCACAGCGCCATTTTCTGCAACCAATAAATGTTTTGCACTTCCACCCATGGACCTGAGTGAGGGGGCAGAAGTGTCTTTTTTTGGTACCAATTTGGGATAGATACAACTTTTGTGATCACTTATATTCCAAGTTTTAACCCCTTAATGACCCTGACCATGTATGAGTACATCCCAGGGCTGCTAAGGGGCTTTGCAGGGGGATCGCTCGGCGACCCCTCCGCACAGCCGCTGATCGCCGCTAACACCCGGCTGTAACAGCGCCGGCGGGTGGCGCCGGCCGCTGGCGCTATTTAACCCATCAGACACCGCGCCGTCGGAATGAATGACGATCGGTGCCGCACTCTGATCGTTAGGGTCATCGGCACCGCCGCAGTATAGCTGCAGTCATCCGACCCCCGGACATGGCAGTGGGGAGCCCTGTGACTGCTCCCATCACTGCCATGTCCCGGTTTGTCCCACTTCCGGCCGTAGACAGGAAGTGGGGAAACCGCCATCTTTGTACACCCTAATGCATTGCCTGTGCAATGCATTAGGCTGTATTAACAATCGCGCCCCCTAGTGGTCGAGCAAAAAAATAAATAAAGTTTTAAAGTACAAAAAAAAGTATTAAAAGTTCAAATCACTATCCTTTCCCCATTTTACAAATAAAATCATTAAAATAATAAAAAAGTTACACATATTTGGTATCGCCGCGTCCAAAAAAGTCCGATCTATGAAAATATAACATCATTTATCCCATACACTGAACACCGTAGAAGAAAAAAAATTTCAAACGCAAAAATTGCATTTTTTGGTCATTTTACATCACTCAAAAAATGGAATAAAAGTGATCAAAAAAGTCTCATGCATTCCAAACTGTTAGCGATAATAAGTACACTTCAGCCCGCAACAAATGCCCCCTCACTGACGTCTGTAGGTGTTAGTACAAAAAAGTTATTGGTCGCACAAAATGGCGCCGCAGTGCAAATTTCAAAAGTAGAAAATGTTTGGAATTTTTTTTACGGTACCAAATCATAACGAGAACTGTACATGTTTGGTATTGACGGATGCGTATCAACCTGTAGAATACAGATAACACATTGTATTTACCGAAGATTGAATGCCGTAAAGGCAAAACACCCGGAAACATGGCGAACATATGTTTTTTATCACAATTTGTCCCACTTTGAATTTTTTTGCGGTTTCCCTGTATATTCTATAGTACGGTCAATAACACCATTAGAACGTACATCTTGTCCCGCAAAATAAAAGCCCTCATATGTCTATGTAGGTGGAAAAATAAAAAAGTTATGGCTCTAGGAAGGCGAGGAGGGAAAAACGAACGTGTCAACAACAAAAAAACGCCGAGTCCTGAAGGGGTTAAGTGACCTGAAATGAACAAAAAACCACAATTTTGGTGTGTGGAATTTTTTTTCTTTGACAGTGTTCAACGTACGGGATAAATTATGCTATATTTTAATAGATCATATTTTTTTAGAAGTGGCAACACCAAACATGTAACTTTTTTATTATTTATTTTTATTGTAAAATGGCAAAAGGGAGGTGATTTGAACTTTTAATATATATATTTTTTTTACTTTTCTTTAACTTTAAAGGGGTTGTTTTCTTGGTTTCATTTTTGAATTCAGAGGTGTGTGTACTGGCTTAACTGGTTTGTACTGGCTACTACTGGCCTGCAGTGATGAGCTGCTGAGGATACCAGGTATGTAGCTATAGCGACTAGCTCTGGCAGCCTATCAGGTGAGATAGAACAGGTCTGTAGCTATAGCTACCAGCACCAGCAGCCTATCAGGAGAGATAGAACAGGTCTGTATCTATAGTGACCTGGGGAATTGATGCAGCACATACAAGAGGGGATATCTAGGAATAGGTAGGACACTGTTAATGGACACATATATATATATATATATATTTTGTATGGTTGATGCATTTATAATCATTTAATTTGTCTTACTTATTTGCATATTCCCGGGCTACTGCTGCTATTTACATTATTTATTATATTCATATAGACCTATTTTGGGGGTATTTATAGAGGATATGCCATCATTTTTTGATTGGGGGAATGTATGATTTTTATCTGCTTTTAACTTCATGTTTTAGTTGTGACAATTTATTTTGATTTTTGTGTACAATAAAGATAAATGTTGATAATTTGAGTATCATTATATTTCTTTATTTGGTATTTTATTTGTGATATAATGATTTTTGTTTAATATCAGACCAGCCTTGAATTGGTGTTATATTAAATCCATTCGACTCTATCTTTCAAGAAAAGGAAGAGTGATCGTCCCTAAGGGAACTTAAAGGGGTTGTCTCACTGCAAGGACTGATTTTTAGGTTAAATATCTTGCAAAAACAAGTCACTTTGCAATATGTGTCCATTAACAGTGTCCTACCTATTCCTAGATATCCCCTCTTGTATGGGCTGCATCAGCTCCTCAGGTCACTATAGCTCATACATGCCAACTTTTGAAAGTAAGAAAGCAGGAGATATTAAGGGACGGCGCGCGCAGCGTAGCGCACCGCGCCAAAGTTTTGCATGTCCACGCCCGTCTTGCGTGTGAGCCACGCCCCCTTCGAAAAGCCACACCCCACTCCACCTGACTGTGTAATGGCTCTGGAACAAAGCTAAATTAGGTTTTTGGCGTCACCCAGCTTCCCTGGACTGTTGGATGGTCTATTCAGCATCCATGAGAGCTGGGAGATACTGACAAACTTTGCCCCAATAGGTAGGTATCTCGGTGCACTATTTGAACCCAGTAGCCAGGTTAATGCCCCCTTCTAGCCAGGTAGCTGTCCCCAATAGCCAGATTAGTGCCCCTTACAGCCAGGCAGTGCCCCCAATAGCCAATTAGTGCCCCTTACAGCCAGGCAGTGCGCCCAATAGCCAAGTAGTGTTCCTTACAGCCAGGTGGTTCCCCCAATAGCCAGTTAGTGCCCCTTACAACCAGGTAGTGCCTCCATTAGCCAGGTAGTGCCCCCAATAGCCAGGTAGTGCCCCCAATAGCCAGGTAGATGCTCCTTACAGCCAGGTAGTTCCCCCAATAGCCAGGTTGTACCCCCTTTATCCAGATGATGCCCCCTTTATCCAGGTGATGTCCCCATTAGCCAGGTAGATGCCTCCAATAGCCAGGCAGATGTCCCCAATATCCAGTCATATGCCCCCATTATCCAGTTAGATGTCCCAATTAGCCAGGTAGATGCCCCAATGAGCCAGGTAGATGCCCCCATTAGCCAGGGTGATGCCCCTTTATCCAGGTAGATGCCCCCTTTATCCAGGTAGATGCCCCCTTTGGCCAGGTAGATGCCCCCATTGGCCAGGTAGATGCCCCCATTAGGCTGGCAGTGCCCCTATAGCTAATACCAATAAAATAATAAAATCTACTTCACACCCCTGCACACGCACACACTCCTCCCCTCACAGGCAATCAGCCACCCCTCCCCACACACACAGCCATCCCTGCACGCACCGTCCTGCTGGCATCCCCGTTTTTCACACGCTGCTCGGGAAAGGGGGCGGAACTTCGCTGCGCCCGCGAAGCCCCGCCCCCTTCCCCCGCAGTGCTCTCGCTGCTCCCTCTGAAGCTAGGAGAGCATTGCCGGACAGCGGCAGAGGACAGAGGCTCTTGAGATGTCTCTTTACACAAATAACCTCCGGCATCTCTTCAGATGCGGGAGGTTAAGCCACCCAAGCGGGGGGGGGGGGGGCGGGATACAGCCTCCGTTAGCGGGAGTGACCCGCCAAAACCGGGAGGGTTGGTAAGTATGCTATAGCTACAGACCTGTTTGATTTCTCCTGATAGGCTGCCAGCGCTGGTCGCTATAGCTACAGACCTGTTATCTCTCTCATGATAGGCTGCCAACACTGTATGCTATAGCCACAGACATGGTGTCCTCAGCAGCTCATCACAGCACTCCAGTAGAAGACAGTAAACACACCCCTGATCAATATTGACAATGGCCACAGGGGCGGGGCTCTACCAACCAATGTTCCTTTTGTTGAAGAAAAGAACATAATGGATCGTACATCTGATCAATACTGGCAATCACCGCAGGGGTGGGGCTATGACAACCGATGTAAGCATAGAATGTCTTATGAAGCCCCTATTTGTGCAAACCAGAGAAAAAAGCTCATTCAGCTGTGGTAGGGGTTAGTGAACCCCATTCTTATTGTAAGAGCCATACATATTAAAGAGAACCTGTCACATAGATTATGCCCCCCTTGCTGAGGGCAGCACAAGCCAGTGTCAGACCTGCTGTTTCCAGCGCTGTGTCCCTTATTCTGTAAGATGCTGGAGTTTCAGAGCATTTAATGCTCAAATCTGCAGTTTTCAGCCAGAAGAGTCATTCAAAGAGTTAGTTTTTTTCATGCCCCGCCCACCTGAGGCTAGCCCCGCCCACCTAAACTGATAAACCTAGTACTTTGAATAGGTAGAAACATGTGAATAACTGTCAGTGGGCGGGGCTAAGACCTACTCATGAATAAGATTTGAGGGGTAAATGCTCTAAAACTGCAGCATCTTATAGAATAAGGGACACAGCGCTGGAAACAGCAGGTCTGACACTGGCTTGTGCTGCCCTCAGCCGGAGGGGCATAACCTATGTGACAGGTTCCCTTTAAGAGCAGCGTCTCCTTTAAAGTCTTAGGCAGCATTAGTTAAGAAAGGCGCTGAGTAACCACCTAAGACGTTGCGCTGAATACCAATAGGCACTAACAGAATTTATGCCAAAATATTTCAATTCAGAATGAATAAAAATTCATCTTCCAGGAGTCAACAGCACTTTACTTTCAGCTTTATTTGTTGGAGATTTGATAAATATTCACCATGATAGCAGTGAAAGCCTTTATTCTTAAATCCCTGGGTCCCCGCCAAGAAATTACTTACATGATTACCTTCCCTGCGTTTACAGGACGGTGAAACCATTAGAAGATTATGTGAGACAGGTGAGAGGAATTCAGCATCGAGTGGAAACTTATCAGCCGCTGGCCAAAAATGTCACATTAATTGAATATTTCAATCATGGTGATGGATCCAGTCAGCTCCACCTAAGTGAGAGAGAATCCAAGAGGCAGCACAAGATTACTGAGAGATTACTAATCAGCTGCAGAGGAAGTGATGGTCTGGAAGAATAATACATATAATTGCACATAGGAAATTAGGTTATTAACTATGGAAAAAACTAAGTGTGCTGCCAGCCCAAACCAGTAGTCTCATAGGGATCTATGGGAAAGTGATCAGTGACTACAGGTTACATGAATTCTCCATTGAGGAAAAAGCCTTATCACAGCTCAGAGCTATTGCTTTTCAATAAATGGTACAATGTGGACTCTATATAGTGATATGGAGCATGCTGGTGTAACCTGGGGATCTCCTGTATATAGTGATATGGAGCATGCTGGTATAACCTGGGGATCTCCTGTATATAGTGATATGGAGCATGCTGGTATAACCTGGGGATCTCCTGTATATAGTTGATATGGAGCATGCTAGGTATAACCTGGGGATCTCCTGTATATAGTGATATGGAGCATACTGGTATAACCTGGGGATCTCCTGTATAAGTGATATGGAGCATACTGGTATAAACTGGGGATCTCCTCTATATAGTGGTATGGAGCTGACTGGTATACCTGGGGATCTTCTGTATATAGTGATATGGAGCTTTCTGGTTTAACCTGGGGATCTCCTGTATATAGGGATATGGAACATGCTGGTCTAACCTGGGGATCTTCTGTATATAGTGATATGGAGCATGCTGGTATAACCTGGGGATCTCCTGTATATTAGTGATATGGAGCGTGCTGGTATAACCTGGGGATCTCCTGTATATAGTGATATGGAGCATTGTGGTATAACCTGGGGATCATCCTCTATATAGTGAATATGGAGCATGCTGGTATACCTGGGGATCTTCTGTATATAGTGATATGGAGCAAAGCTGGTATACCTGTGGATCTCCTGTATATAGTGAGATGGAGCATGCTGGTATAACCTGGGGATCTCCTGTATATAGTGATATGGAGCATGCGGTATAACATGGGGATCTCCTGTATATAGTGATATGGAGCATGCTGGTATATACCTGGGGATCTCCTGTAGTGATATCAGTGGGATAATGGAGGCATCCGTGTATATAAATGGGGACTTCTGGGATATGGGGTTTGATATGGATGAGCATGCTGGTATAAACCTGGGGATCTCCTGTATATAGATTGATATTATGGGATTGCTGGTGATAAGCACTGGGCGGATCTCCTGTATATAGTGATATGGATGGCATCCTGTTGTTGTATTACTGGTATAAATCTCCTGTATTAAATGATATGGAGCATGCTGGTATAACCTGGGGATCTCCTGTATATAGTGATATGGAGCATGCTGGTATAACCTGGGGATCTCCTGTATATAGTGATATGGAGCATGCTGGTATAAACTGGGGATCTCCTGTATATAGTGATATGGAGCATGCTGGTATAACCTGGGGATCTCCTGTATATAGTGATATGGAGCATGCTGGTATAACCTGGGGATCTCCTGTATATAATGATATGGAGCATGCTGGTATAACCTGGGGATCTCCTGTATATAGTGATATGGAGCATGCTGGTATAACCTGGGTGTTTTTTGTTAATACAGTATATCTATAGGTTGTTATGGTCGGTCATTCTCTCCAGCACTGCCGGGAATCCAGTTAATTACGAGTGAGCTACATGTAGATAAAAAACACATTTGTGCATACTTCGTCTTTTTTTTTTACATATCACGCTGTAGAAATTATTTCCCTTTGAATACAAGAAAGTCATTTTATTTGCATTTTTCAGCTCATCAGGAGGAAGCTGCTTATCAAGCCTGAAATTCACATGAATCATACAAGGAAAAATATATTCTGTGACAGTATTGCTTCATTTGCGCTATTTTTAGGTTTTAGACTGTTTTTTTTTTTTCCGGCTTGGAAATATTGTTATTGTAGTAAACACCTAATTTCTCCGGGGAGTGATAACTTCTTATCAGTTGTAAAGCAGCCAACAGGTGTTGTCTGTGCAGACTACTAATGTAATCCTTTAGTAACAGCCAGCGTCTCAAACACGCGGCCTCCCTTATACTTCTTTGAAAACTATTTCATACTTTATGAAAGGAAATCTCCCAAGACTTGATTATGCTAACACAAGCATTATCTGATTGAATATTTCAAGTGTGAAATCCATTTGAAGCATGCTCACATGTTTGCACCGGAGACTTAAAAGACCCTTCACCATATGTATTGGAAAGATTGGGATAGGATTAAGCTGGGGAACATAGATAATTTAAGCTGCATCAGCTCCAGGAGATGCAGAAGGACTTCCTTGCAGGAGCACCTTGACTCTCGTTCATTGTGTAGGAGCAAGACAGGGAGATGCGGCAGAAAAAAAAAAGGATCTTGTTATAATAGATGCCATGTGTCTAGGTGCCAACTGGCGCCAACACCTGGAAATAGGCTCATGTTTATGGGGACAAGCTGTTGTGCTCTGTGCATCGTCCTTTGCATCAGGTCTCTTTATGTAGGATGAAAAAATTTAAAAAGAATATCAACAAAATCAGATCTACACATTTTAATTAACGCAGCATTCCCTTGGCCTCTCCGCCAGACCCATTGTACCTATTGCCTATTGAGAAAGGGTTGCCCTAGTATTCCTGTTTATTCGTGTAGCAGATCCTTTTACCTCCATTCCTCAATTACAAATCATGCCATCTGCCCTGACCTTCCTGCCTGTCACCAACTACGAGCTTTCTTTATGATTTTGTGCTGCACTACACCTCGGCCGCCACAGGCAAGTCACGCCAGCGGTAGCGACCTGGGGGTAGCCTGCTGCAGCAAGCCCGTCCTGCCTTGCGGCGGGCTCTGGTGCAGCTTCCGTCATTGCTTATGGTGGCTAAGTGGATCCACTACCTGCAGTCGTTACAGTGCTATGATAAGAGGGTACTTTCAACAGTAGGTACGTTGCGAAATGCACAGGTATGCGCTGCTATATGCCGTGTGAACCCTTAGGCCGTGTTCACACGGCTTATTCCCGACGGATTTGTGAGCGCAATCCGGCTCACAAATCCGCCGTGAATAAGGGGACGGGACAGGGCGGGGCCGGAGCGCGGCGGGGGCGCCGCTCTCAGGCCCCATAGACTTGCATTATCCACGGCGCGTATTGCGCCTGGATAATGTGCAGGTCACTTTCTCCCCGCCCGGCGGATTCGCCGTGCGGGGAGGAGCGACGGAATCCACTGTTCTCTATGAGAGCAGTGGATTACCGTAATGACTCAGACGGATTGGCGCCGTACTGCAGCGCAAATCTGGTGTGCAGTACGGCGCCAATCCGCGGCAAAATAAGCCGTGTGAACGAGGCCTTAGGGCCACATGTATGAAAAATTTCTAGGGCTAAGACTTTCCTTGTTTCCCATAGCAACCAATCAGAGCTCATAGCAACCAATCAGAGTTCCCCTTACAATTCATCTAGTGCTCTGAAAGAATTAAACGGGCGCTCTGAGTGGTTGCTATGAGCTCTGATTGGTTGCTATGGGCAACAAAGAAAGTCTTAGACCAAGACAGTTTTCATACATGTCCCCCTTAGTGTTTGTAGGGGGCTGCTTAGACATTTTTGTAGCAAACCAGTGCACCTGACCATTAGCAGAACTTGTTAGGCTCAATCCACACAGCTCAAAATCCAACGGCATTTTAAAATTGCTGGACTGCCCTGCGCTGCTGTTTTTTTTGAGTGTTTTTTGCACAAAAACCTTTCCAGTACATTAGGGCTGTGGGAATCCAAGGTTGCTCACACGGAATCTACAACATGTTCTATATTCCGCCGGTCGGTTTTTGCTTTAGGAAAACCTCAGTAAAAAAATCGGTGCTGTGTAGACTACAGCACGGATTTTCTATTGAGGGCTACACAGCGCAGAATTTTGATCAGTTTTTCAGCGGATTCAAAATACTCAACCCGCTGAAAAACCAACCAAAATCCAGCGCTGTGTAGACCTAGGCTTATGTCTTGGGGCGCGTCCCCATGGCACAGGACAAATACCAGTCGGTTTATCCGACCGGTATTGGTCCGGTCTCTGTGCCGTGCACACGGCCGCCTGGCGACGGCTTTTCTCCGCGATTAGTGGAGAAAAGCCCCCCTCCTTCACATTCACTTGTTCATATTTCGTCCGAAAGCCGGACGGAAGAATGAACAAGCACAAAAAGTTTGCAGCCGGTGTTTCAGACGGTTTGCAAAACCTCAAACCGTGTGAAAAACCAGCCGCAAACCGGTGCCTTGGGGCCATGGCCTTAGTTTGTTTGCAGTTCTATGTCTGGGTTTGTCGCCTGACAGATTTGGGCCCCTGGTACAGATGTTACACAGGGGCCTGGTGGCTTCAGGCTGTGTTCTTCTCATTTCTATCTGTGTGCCCTGCAGATGGGCTTTTTTATTTGAATAAGAGACGGATTCTTTTTTCTTTTTCCAGCATTATGTTTCTCTCATGCAGGAGAAATTACAGGACGGTCGATGTTGAAACACTTTCTTTGCTGTTAGAAGTGATGAAAAAGAAAAGAAAAGAAAATGTGCCTTCGTCTTATCTGTTAAATCTCAGCAATCTGTCAACAGGAGACACAAGGACAAACATTCCTCTGAAAACCATGATTTTTTTGGGGGGAGGGGCAACTTCAGAAGTTTCTGTTTTCTTGAAAAGTTAATAGAAAACTTGCTTCTCATTTGTGTCTTATTTCTACTTTATCCCCTTCTCAGATATGACATTGTAAGACAGAGCCATAGCGTAAGGTAAAAGCTTACGATGCACTACTGTTGATACTGTAGTCTCAGCAGTAGACCCCTATCTAGGTGGAGCTTACGCCATGTCTCCACTGCACAGAAGAACGATCATATTTTCGGCGGATTTAGGATTCTAAAATCGCCAAAAATATTATCATTCAGGCAGCCCATAGACTTTAAAGGGAATGTGTCATCAAAAATGACTTATTGTTTAACTCACATTTTTATGTTCAACACATTTTTTAAGAATTTTTGGTTATATTTTTTTCAATTTTCCATATCACATTCAATATTTTTCAGTAATTCCTAGGTCCTGCACTTTGGCCACTAGGCCTAATAATAGTCTGACACTTCCTGTTCTGTACAGAAAGAGTCTCAGTTGTTTGCTTATTTTCAGCACAAAGAGGGTCAAACTGAAAGGAGACACCAGTGTGAATAGTTAACACAGGATCCACCAGTCACAAGAGGAGATAGTCACAGTTCACCCTTTCACCTCCCTGCACAGTGACTTCTTCCCAGGTCACAGAGCGTGCCTAGAAAGCCCTCCTACAGAAGTAAATGGGACTGAGTCAGTCTTAAAGGGGTTGTCTCGCTACAATGATTGGGTTTTAATTAAAAGATCTTTAAAAAACAAGCAGCTTTGCAATATATGTTCATTACAAATGTCCTACTGATTTTGAGCTAGCCCTGTTCATAGGAGTGCATCAGCTTCTCAAATTTCTATAGCAGCCGACCTGTTGATCCTTATCTTACTGGCTGTCAGGTCTGAATGACTCATCACCTTTGAAGACAGGTCGGAGCAGAGAGCCCCTCCCGCACAGAATGCTTCTGTAGTGGAAGGAGGGGGAGGAGGACTCTGGCTTCTATGTCCATGCTGCCTGGATTAACCCTGTGTGTGCCTGCTTCCTCCTGCTCTCTACACAGATTGAGCAGAGATTAGGCTGATCAATAGATGTGACAGCAGTGACCCTGTTTGTTACTATAATCATGATGTCTGTGGAGCTGTAACTATAATAATACTATACAGATCAGGGGGCATGTGAATGCTTCATGCTGTGCTGTACTAGGGACAAATCCTGAGTAACACTTTGCAGCTTCCATGTATGTGTCTGTTCTGAGAGGGTTTGTTTGTTGTTGCTGGAGATGTGGAGATATGTAAGCTAAGCAGAGGGTATAGGAACACTTGCAGCCCCTCTGTTCTGCTATTAGCAATCATAGACCTCTCTAGGCAGGCACACACAGGGTTAACTCTGGCAGCAATCCCCCTGCTGTATAGAAGTTAGGGGCGGATAGCTGCCTGTGTGCTGAGGGGAGGGGGGAAGAGGGAGGGGGGAAGAGGTAGAGAAGCTAGCACGCCCCTCAATTCAACTCCCATTCACAGACAGAGGCTGAAAGCTATTAATGAGACAACTCCTTTAAGTCTCCTATGTGCATGAGGCTACTGCAAATCATCTCTCTGACTGCTGTTAAAGCAGTGCAAACAAGGCCTAGTGGCCAAAGTGAAAACTGCAAGACTTAAGAATTATTAAAAAATATTGAAAGTTAAAGGGGTGTTATCGTTTCATTAAAGGAGTTGTCTCATTAATAGCTTTCAGCCTCTGTTTGTGAATGGGAGTTGAATTGAGGGGCGTGCTAGCTTCTCTGCCTCTTCCCCCCTCCCTCTTCCCCCCTCCCCTCAGCACACAGGCAGCTATCCGCCTGTAACTTCGATACAGCAGGGGGATTGCTGCCAGAGTTAACCCTGTGTGTGCCTGCCTAGAGAGGTCTATGATTGCTAATAGCAGAACAGAGGGGCTGCAAGTGTTCCTATACCCTCTGCTTAGCTTACATATCTCCACATCTCCAGCAACAACAAACAAACCCTCTCAGAACAGAGGCAGGGAAGCTGCAAAGTGTTACTCAGGATGTGTCCCTAGTACAGCACAGCATGAACTGTTCACAATCTGTATAGTATTATTATAGTTACAGCTCCACAGACATCATGATTATAGTAACAAACAGGGTCACTGCTGTCACATCTATTGATCAGCCTAATCTCTGCTCAATCTGTGTAGAGAGCAGGAGGAAGCAGGCACACACAGGGTTAATCCAGGCAGCATGGACATAGAAGCCAGAGTCCTCCCTCCCCCTCCCTACACTACAGAAGCATTCTGTGCAGGAGGGGCTCTCTGCTCCGACCTGTCTTCAAAGGTGATGAGTCATTCAGACCTGACAGCCAGTAAGATAAGGATCAACAGGTCGGCTGCTATAGAAATTTGAGAAGCTGATGCACTCCTATGAACAGGGCTAGCTCAAAATCAGTAGGACATTTGTAATGAACATATATTGCAAAGCTGCTTGTTTTTTAAAGATCTTTTAATTAAAACCCAATCATTGTAGCGAGACAACCCCTTTAAATGGTCTTCAGAATAAGGGGACAGTGAAAACAAGCAACTTTGCAATTGGATGTCATTAGCAAAGCTGCCTTGTTCTCACAGTGTCCCTTATCTTGTGTTTTTATTTACACTGATATCCAGTGTGGGTCGAATCCCTCCTGATCCCTCCTCCTTGCAATTCACTAGCTGAGAGCTAATTTACATTCTGTACAGCCCCTGGGTCGATTCACGGAGCTGTGTGTCTGACTCAGAGTTAGGGGCCGTAACATTTTCTGTCTCCACACCTAGCAGAAACAGACTGCAGCAGATTGTACAATGAGAAAACATGACAGTTTTGTCCCTGTGCCTAACTCTCCTGCGCAGATCTGTGCCGTTCTTAGAAAGCTGTAATACATCTCCAGCTGTGAGTGATCAGTGCTCAGATTAGATTGAATGCAGCCTGTGGTATGTATACAGCTCTTATAACATAAGACTGCATAGAGAGAGACACAGTGATTATGTGGACTCAGAGGGGAGGGGGGGGGATTCTCAGGCCAGCAGTAAAGGGGGGGATGATGTAAACCACTGGGGGGGGAAAAGAAAAGGGCCCCTTTGGCATTCACAGAGTTGAGAAAGCTGGGGAGAAGAGTTGAATCACCGAAGAAAGGAAAGCGAAAACATCCCCTTTAAATGAAAAAAAAAAAAAAAATTTCCCTAAAAAAGGGTTTTAATATAAAAATGGGACTTAAACAATGGCTCATTTTTTGATGACACATTCCCTTTAAGGGAACTTCCTGTTATAGCTCAGTATGGTCACGATTAAAAAGGCCATGGCCCTTGGGTTCAAAATTTGCTAGAAAAATTTGTGTATTTTTTTAATTTTTTTTTTTTTTAATTATATTTTTAATCGGGCTATAATAAAGTGCGTTTTTTATACAGCCTTTTGGCATGAGTGTTGAAAGAATTTTTTTTTTCAGGGCCCGTCTCTACAGCATAGGTTGTCAGTCAGTTTTACAGACGGTTTTCAGATTTGAAAACTGTCTGTAAGCGTCTGTCAACCTTTTACATTTTTTTTACAACCTTCTAATAGAAAACCTGTTTCGGGGTCCCCCACTGCACAAATTTTCCACCGGCTTTGGTTTTTTAGACCGCGGCGAAACAAAAAACAAAAGAACGTGTCTTTTCTTCCCCCCCGGGGTTTTCCCTTTAAGGAACATAAAAAGTGGGTGCGAAGGGGGATGACTTGAATTCCCCAAACCCCCGGTCCCCCTGTGTGACAAAAAAAAAAGACTAAATCCCCCGTGGGAAAAAATCAGCCCCAAGTTTTTGGTCTTTGCCATGTGAAACGTGTAAAAATTTTCCCTGTATAAATATACATTTTATATAGTCTTTTAAAAATTTTCATAAATAAATATTTATCTATACAAATATATACTTTTAATAAATACAATCACCCTTTTTAACGGGTTTTAATTTCAAAAGGGTTAGGGCAATAAAATGGAAAAACATGAGTAAGTGTAAAAAAAAAGGGGAAAAATTGAAATAGCATTTTAAAAATTGTTTTTTATGGTTGTTTTTAAAATGGTATGGATTTTTTGGGCCCCAAAAACCCAAAAAAAAAAGGGGGAAAAAACCCAAATTTACCCCAACATTTAAAACCCCTTAATACCAATAAACGGTTACAAAATCACAAAAACATATAAACAAAAACAATGTTATTGAAGGCCCTTTGGGTTTTGGTAACATAAAAAGGGGGAATTTTTTACATTTTTTTGTGTAGAGAGGGGGCGAACGATTTTTAAACGAAGGGGAAAATTCGTTTAAAATTTTTCAGGAAAACTTCGGTTCGGAACGAAGTCAATTTTGGGGTACTTGGGGTTGAACGCCTGTGCTTTTGATTGATAAAATGGCTGCGGGGCACTTTGGCGCTACTTTGGGGAAAAGCACTCTGGAGAAAAAGGGTGCATAGCCGGGGCCTTGACATGTCCGGGAGGTAAAGGGGGGGGGGGGGGGGGGGGGTTCGAGACCGGCGGGTTTCCCTGTGACGTACCGCACTAAAATAAGACCGAGGACCCCGCCGCTGGGACTCACCCCTCCTTTCCTCACTGTACTGATTGGGGAAGGGGGCTGCTCCCGGGCTGATACCCCTTACAAAAGAACTGATTTTTTATCCCCAAGCATTTCTGGGGGGTTTTCCCCCAGCTTGTCTCAGAGACTGTTCTCTTAATGTTCTTTTTCCCAAAATTTTTTGGGGTTTTGGGAATTCTGAAATCCAGTTTTGCGCCCACTCCCAAGCGGGCAAAATAAAATTCATTTTCCAAGGGGGATCTGGGGGCCAGTTCCTTTTGGGAAATTCCCATTTAAAGAAAAAACGTTTTTTTACAATACAAATACCCATTTTTAAAATTTTTGGGCTGCTAAATTTCTATTGCGCAATTTTACTTCCGGGGGGGGGTTAATTGGGGCTTTTTTTGCTGGTGTGTTTGACAAAAATAAACCGTTTTTTTTCAACGCCAAAATATATACATTTTTCCTGTAGCCCTTAATTCACAAGGGGCAAAGGTTAATTACAAACGTATCTCTTGTTGTGGGGGGCTTTAAAAAACACGAAATTTGAAACACGCTCCCAAAGCTACTATTTTGTGGCGGCTAAATTCTTTTGCGAAATTTTAAACATCCGGGGGTTAAATTTTAAAGGGCGTTTTTTTTTGCTGGTGTGCTGACAAAAATAAACCGTCTTTTTCAACCCCAAAAATATATACTTTTTTCCTGTACCCAAATTTTCACGGGGGAAAGGGGGTTTTTTTTTTTTTTTTTTTTTTTTTTTTTTTTTTTTTTTATTTTTTTTTTTTTTTTTTTTTTAATTTTTTTTTTTTTTTTTTTTTTTTTTAATTTTTTTTTGTTTTTTTTTTTTGTTTTTTTATTTTTTTTTTTTTTTTTTTTTTTTTTTTTTTTTTTTTTTAAAAAACCTGTTATTTTCTTGTTGTGTGGGGGTAAAAAAACCCCAATTGTAACACGCAAACAAAGCTCTTTTTTGTGGGGCTTTCAATTCTTTTGGCGCAATTTACATCCCGGGGTTAATTAACTTTGGGGTTTTTGCGGGGGTGCTGCCCAAAAATAAAACGTCTTTTTAAACCCCAAAAAATATTTTACTTTTTTTCCTTTGTAGCCTAATTTCACAAGCAAAGGGTTAATTACAACTGTATCTCTTGTTGGGGTTGGCGTAGAAAAAAAACCAAAGAAAACACCCCTACAAAGCTACAAATTTTTGGTGCGGCTCAATTCAAAATTGCGAAATTTTTTCATCCAGGGGTTTTAATTAAGCGTTTTTTTTGGCGGGTGGGGCTGGAAAAAAAATAAACCGCCCTTTTTTAAAAACCACGCCAAAAAAAAATACATTTTTCCTGAAAGCCAAATTCACAAGCAAAGGGTTTAATTACAATGTATCCTTGTTGTGTGGCGTAAAAAAACACGCAATTGTAACACCCTACAAAGTTTCCCTATTTTTTTGCGGCTCAATTCTTTTGGGCGAAATTTACATCCGGGGGTTAATTTAAAAAGGGGTTTTTTTTTGGCTGGGTGGGGCGGGAAAAAAAATAAAACGTCTTTTTTCAAGGGCCAAAATTTTATACATTTTTTCCTGTACCCCTCCCAGTATTTTTCGACTATAAGGCGCACCCGGATTAAAAAAAAGGGGCATTTAAAAATTGAGGAAATTAACATTAAAGTGCCGTTCATATATAAGGCGCACCGGACTATAAAGGCGCACCGGGACAAATTAAGGGGGGCGGCGCATTAAATGAAACAAAGTTCAGAGGCAAAACCCAAAAATTTTTCAACACAAGCATCTAAGCATGTCTCTTAACAGGAGGCTTTTTTCCCAGGTAGGGGGGGGGGGGGGGGGTTTTTTTAAAAATTTTCCCAGTAACGGAAATTGGGAATCACAAAAAACAATGTTAAAAACACAGATATTCCTGCACTCGGGAGTTTTTTACGTATCACAGCACGTAGTGAGGGTTTTCTAAACTATGGTGGGCCCTATAGGGGGCCAATTTTTCATTTTTTCTTTGCCGTTTTGGGGCCGCTGCGGATTGCAGCCGAAATAGGGCCGGGGTTTTACAATGGTCCTGCCACTTATTTTTCCTTTAAATTTTTGGGGCTGGGAATCACCCGGCTTAAAGAAGGGGTTTTGAAAATCCGGCGCGAAAATACCCCATTAAGCACTTTTTTTGCAACAAAATTTGGGCAACTGATTTTGAAAACTGTTTTTCAAAACGTATTTATTTTTTTGTAAAATCTTTTGCAAATCAGTTTGAAAAATCATTTTACAAATCAGTTACAAATAAATTACAAATCAGTGTCATTTAAAATTAGCTGTAAATATTTCTAAACAAAGACTGAAAACTGGAAAATTTGAAATTTAAAATTTTGATTCAATAAAAGGGCGCACCGGCTATAAAGGGGGCACTTTCGATTCTGAGAAAATTTTGGGCTTTTTTTAAGTGCGCCTTAAAAAGTCCGAAAAAATACGGTAATTCATTCCAAAAGGTTTAAAAAAATTAAAGGGCCTTTTTTGTGGCTTTTATTTTTTAAAGTAAAATACACAGTTTTTTTAAAAAAAACGACACATCCCAAGAAAAAATTTTTTCCTGGCCATTTGGGGAGCGCAATTTTTTTTTAATTTTTTTTTTTTTAAGGGTTTTAAACCCAAGCTTTTTAATTTTGGGTTTCTTTTTGGAGCCCAAAAACGGGGTGTATATTTATCTTTTACAGATATCATCATAAAAAAAAAAACAGTGCCCTTTTAAAAATTTTAGAAAAAACAGTATGCCCAGACAGAGAGGGGGCCCAGGGGCTCCTTGCACATGCGAGGGGGTTTTTGGAAAAAAACATTCCGGGCCCCCAGGTCCCAGCACAGAAAGGGGGAACTTTCGCAGCGGGAGGTCACTCGGTGAGGCCAAAACTGCCGCTGTAAACCCTAGGGGGGCCTTTGGGGTTTGTTAAAGCAACCCAAGGGTTTTTTGTTTTGGTTGACTGGGTCCCCAATCCTCTTTTTTCCCAAAGACATCTACAACCCCACCCCAAGAGTCGGTTGGGAAACCCCTCAACAAAACCCCAATTATTGGCTTTGGCCCGGGAGGGGGCTGGCCCTCACCCCCTTTCAACCCGGCTCTGCCCCCATGGGGTTCCCCGCAGCCGGGAGATCTACTATGTGGTCGGGGCTCAGGCCCACTAAAAAAGGGGCTGGGGAAGGGAAAAATTTTTGGGGAGGGCCGGGTCAGCAGCTACTTGGCAGGAAGAAAGGGGGCCAATATCGCCTGCTTCTTGTAGTAGGCGGCAAAGTAAAGGTTGGTGCAAGGGGCAGGGGAGGTAAAGTTGTGAGGGGTTTAAAGCCTGGGGCAAAACCAAGACCCGGTGATGGGGACGGGGCAGGACGATGAAACACAAATAGATAAATGTTTAAAAGCCGACCGCACTTGGGACCCGGGGTGGGGGGCAAGGGCTTCATCATCGTCAGGAGAAGAGGGCGTCCCTTTGCGCGTTAGGCACCGGAAAACGGGGCCAGAAAGGGGGGTCATGGGCCCGGGGTTAGTCAGCAATGGGCGGGGCAAGTGTGGGGTCGGTACCCAAAAGGCGCCAGGGGGGAAAAAAAAACCCGTTTTCGCAGGTCCAAGAAAGTAGGGCCAGGGGCTCAGCGGGGGAAAAGCGGGGAAATTTAGTAAACTAAAGTGCGGAGCGTTGGGGGAAAAACCCCCCGTTTACTCCCGGTGTGGCGGGTTCTTTGCAAGAAACCGGAGGAGCCGAATAGGGGAAAATAAAAGAATCTGGGGGCAGAAAGTGAACGGGGGCCATGAGAAAAAACGGGGCACCAGGGCCCGGGCGTCAACCCCATGCAGCGTCCCCCACCCGGTGACCTGGAGAAACGTGGTAAAGATTGGGGGGGTTCCACCCCGGGGCCCCCCCCCGCAGCAGCAGCAGCGCCCAGGGGGCACGAAAGGCCATTGCACCCAGCCCAAGGGCTCCCCCCACCTCTGCAAAGGGGGAGCTTTTTTCTCTTTGACATCATCCCCGGGGGGGGTTCCCCCAGATGCTCCGCTCCTCGTACCCCCAATGGCGCCGGGAAACTTCGGGGCGGGGGCGATTGCAAAGGGGAAAAACAGTAATGCGCCCAAACCTTTCCTAAGGGTGCAGCCCAAAACTGACCGGGGCCCCCCTGTCCAAGTTTTTGGTTTTGGGCAGTCCCCCCCTTTTCCCCAAATGGTGGACCTCCCTCCCCCAAAAAACCTTTTCCCGGGAGAACTAAGGGTTTTTGTGCCGACCAAAGATGGAGGGGTTCCCCAAGGGGCCTTTAATTTTTTTCCCAAAAAAGGGGGCAGACCAGAAATTCATAAATATGTAGAAACAAAAGGTTGGGTCAGCCCTTTGAGCTTATCGGTTTTGTTCCCCCAAGTGGAAACGGAAGCGCGGGACGTCTGGGGGCCTGAAAACACGGTCGGGGCCAGTAAATGCCTTTAGGGGCCCCACGGGGTTGAATGGCTTCCCACCCTAGGCACCCCAAAACAAATGGCGGGGAAAACCCGTTTTTTTTTTTCTCCTCCACGTTGTCAAACTGCGGCCCCTTTGGGGGCCAATGTCCGCCTCCTCCTCCTCCACCACCACCACCACCCTCATCCTCCACAAGTACTGCCCCATCATACCAAAATTGTTTGGGGGCAAAAAGCGTGTCACGCTTTTTTTTTTCTACACCTGGTTTGGGTTTTGGGGGCAAACGAATAAATTACAGGGGAGGAACTGCTCCGCGTCATGCAGAAAAAAAAAATTTCGATTGGGTTTTTCACCCCGCCGACGGGCAAATCGGAACCATGGGGGACGGCCCAATGGGGGGAAACATTTTGTCCGTGCGGGCACCAGGGGGGAAAGGGTTCCATGGGGGCCCTGCAGGGCCCGCACTTTGGTTAAATGGGGGTTGTGAAAAGGTTCCTGAAGTCTTCCCCGCTTCGAACTTTTCTAAAAAGGGCACTTAAACCCATTCTTTACAAAGCCAGGAACACCCTCCTCGATTTGCGGGGCGGCAGAACGGCCTCCCCAACACCCCCTTTTGAAAATGCGATTTTTTCCAGGGGGGGGCCCTTGGAATTCCACCCTTTGGCACATGTTGGCCCCGCCCTGTTTTAAAAAACAGGAAAGCCCATTAACGATTTTTTGAAAATCCGGGGCAAAACAAAGTACTCCCCTGTGAAAAACTTTGTGTCGGGCCGTGGCAGCTCTTGCGGGGACCCCTCCCGTTTTTTTAAAGGCCCATTCGAGGAGGGCCCTTTAAATTTTTTCAGCCGCCGGGGACTACGGGATGAATAACGTCATTCACTGTTTTCATGTCCTGGAACAGATCCCTAAAAAAATACTGTCTGGGCGGGGGAAACTGGAGACTGGGGGGACTACATCTGGGTGGCCAAAAATGGCCCCGGGTGGGGACTGAAATGGGGAGGGGGGAACATTGGGCAGAAGCATTGTCGGGTGAAATGATTTGGTTTTTTTCTCCCCGGGGTGACAAGAGGGGAGGACAGGGGGCGCGGGAGGGGGGTGGTGGAATGAGGGAAGACAAAAAGGGGCAAAAGACCCCCAAGCAGCCGTGGAAAGTATACATTGGAAATGGGGGGCGGGGAGCCCCCTCGGGGTCACTTGGGGCAGACCCCCGCCCCGCAGGGCTTATTTTGCCTGGCTAGTGACGGGCCGAATAGTAAAGGTCTCCGGCAGAGGGATGATTTTCTGGCTCTCCACCCTATTGGACCCTGGGCAAAACCGGGGCCAAAATGGGACCTTTTTTCCCCCACTATTGAGAGGGGGGGCCCAAACTCAAATACATAGGGAAATCCCCCTTATAAAATTTGGCCCCTTTGGGCCTACGGGGCGGCATTTTTCCCCCCCCCCTCCCCCTGCCCAGGGTTCTGCCCGGGGGGTTCCTCAGCGGGTCGGGGTACTATTTCCCCTTGGGGGCTTGGCTGGGGGAAGGGGGGGGGTAGGAGCAAAAGCCAGCCCCAAATCAGCAGCAACCTAATTCTGGAGCCCATGATGGGGGAAATCTTCCTTCACCCGCCTTTAGTGGGGAAAGGGTAGTCCCCCGGCAGCGGGGCAGCAGCAGGACCGGGAGCATTCCCGAACCAACGGGTGGGGGGGGGGGGGCCCTACTTGGCAACAATTTGCCACCCCCCAACCCCCAGGTTAAAGAAGATCCCCCTTTCCCCCCCCTTCCCCCTTGGCAATCCCAAACGGGATGTGTGGCTGCAACTTTGCCGAGTTTGCAGTGGAAAAGGGGCTGCCTGCCCGGCCAGTAGTGTGGCATCAGAGCGGGGGTTCAGTGCGGGCGGGGGCCATCCCCTTACCCCCCAGGAGAACCCCCCTTGTCCCCCGGGAAAAGTGGAACGAAATTTACCTTTGTCAAGATGAAAACAGGGGGTGGGTTTGGCCATGGATTTCCACACACCAAAGCCTTTGGCGTCAGTCTGGGTTCAAACTACCCGCCCCCAGCCAAATATTCCCGATGCCCCCCACCCGCCTGATGCCAAAACATCTCTGTTTAAAGCTTCTCCATCCCCCTACCACCATCTTTACCAGGGAAATGTATTGGCCCCCCAAACCCCAACCTTTTTGTCCCTTGTTGGGCCCCCTCCTGACCTTTATGCTGTTTCTTTCCCCGCCCGCCGTACCTTTAAATCTCTGCATTGTGGGCCCCTCTGTGGGGTACTCCTTTTTTTTCCCACCTTTCCCGAAATTTTAAAATTTTGCCCTGTCTGACCTCATTGGGGTGCTGCTGTGGGTGCTGCTTTTGACCACACACTGTGTCATTGAAGGGCCCCTGCCTGACCTCAGGCCCGCTGCCCCCCATGACCTCCACTTTTTAGTCATTGTGCCACCTGTGGGCCCAATACTTTTTTTTGGCCACCCTTTCCAAATGTCATTTTGGGCCCCTGCCTTACCTCAATTTCTGCTTTCCCCCGTTTACCTTTCCCCTCTCAGTCATTGTTTCCACTCTGTGGCTTCCCCCTTTTTTTGGGGCCCCCTCCAAATGTCAATTTTTGCCAAAATGCCTGACCTCATTTTTCTGGGGCCCCGCTGCCTTTTCCCGTTTTTCCCTTCCCGGCCCCCCCCCCCCCCTTTAAGGGGCCCCCAAAATTGGGTTTTCCCCCCCCCTTCCTGGGGGGGCCCCGTTCCCTTTCCCCCTTTTTTGCCACCTACAAATTTATTGTGCCACTCCTGGGTCTCATACTTTCTTTTCCGCCGTGACCCCCCCCCGGGTCTTTAGTCATTTGCCAACTCTGTGGCTTCCTCCTGTTTTTTCCCCCTCCAGAATTCAATTTTGGGCCCCGTCCCGACCTCATGCTTTCTGCCGCCGTAAACCTTTCCCCACTGGGGTCCCTTGTGCCACCCCTGTGGGCCCCAAAAAACTGTTTTTTCCGCCTCCCCAAAAGTCATTTGTGCCACTGGGCCCGACCCCATGCTTGGGTGGTGCTTTCCGCCCTCACCCCCCACACTCTGTCACTAATGTTTTCCAAACCCGAGGGTCTAGCTTTTTTTTTTTCCAGGGTTTCCTTTTGGCATGACTTTATCAGGCAACATTCCCGCTTCAGTTTTTTTTTTCAGTTTTTTGCCCTCTTAAAATCCCAGGGAAATTTTAATGAAGGGGATTTTTAAAAAGCGGGGGCAGTCATGTGCGTGTCATTCTAAAACACAACATTGTATTTAAGACCAAACCAAGGGTCCCTCTGCATATTTAAGCATTGGCCCCAACGTTCTACAGCACCCTGCAAGGGTCTGTGCAGCCTGGAAAATAGCTGCTTTTAACGCGATTCTTGGGGAAATAATTCGGGAAAAAGAAACAAAAAAATTTTCGAAAATTCGGCGAATTGGGCCGGGAAACGAATTTTTTGGGAAAATTTGCCCCCTCTTAGTTATGTGATTTGTAACCGTCATTGGTATTAGTTGTAGTGTTATGTAACATTTGTTGTTTCCTTTCTTTTTGTTTCTGTGCATCCCAATATCCATACCATTTAATAACAACCATAAAATCAATTTCATATGCTATACAATATACCCTTTTTTTATACACTTACTCATGTCTCTCATTTTATTGCACCTAACCTTTCGAATATAACCCAGTAAGAGGGTGATTGTATATATACAGTATATGTTTGTATAGATACGTATTTATGATATTTATATTACTATATATATGTATATGATACAGGGAATTTCTTACAAACACAGCCTAAACCTGAAATTCACCCCAAACCCGGGCGTTTTGATTTGGGCTGGCCTGAATCTATTTATGCCAATACCCGTTCTGGTCCCGCACCCAACACCATTTTAGGGCTAACTTTGTGATATTGGACTGACAATCACAGGGCTCTAGGACAGGAAGTGCTGGGGATCAGGTGAGTTAACCCACTGAAACCTAATTAAAAAAAAAATTTGATTTAGAATTAGGGTTATGGTTGCAGTCAGGATTAGGGCTAGGTTTAGAGTCAATCCACAAAATAGTAAACTGAGAACCCACTTTCTCTTGGGGTTAAAGATGCACAGAAAAAGAGTCCGAAGTTCGACCCAGGTAACAACGTGGGAGCAGATTCCAGCAAAATGCCTTCATAAAAATTCAGTCGTTATTTGTCCTTTTCAAAAAAGCAAAACTGCTAATATCAACACAGTCACATCCTGTGCTATCTATGCATCCCAAACCCAATTTTTTTTTTTTTGCAATTTTGGTCAAACTGGTGTTGAACCCAACAGGGACAAATCCAAACATCAGTAGTGTGAACATAGCTACTCCCTCTGCATACAGCCCCAGTCATAACATCTCTCCGTAGTAAATACCGCCATGTATTGAGGACACCTCTCTATCGTAGTCAGATACAGATGAACCTGTTTCAAAGCCTTGTGCATTGAATTGCCCTGCAGATCACAAGCTCACTGTAAACTAGTTTGGATCCAGCCGCTCACTGCTGCTTCTGTTCACCTGGTGGGCGCTGAGGACGGATAATTCACATTCAAGGAACATTAATGTTAATGAACAGTAAGTATTAAATTTGTTAAACAAATTGGGTTAGTGTGATGTAATTAACACCCAGGATGATTCAGCTTAGGGCAGAGTGATGGAGGCTGCAGCTCTCATGTTGTCGAGGACAGATCTGAGATCCCGGAGAGAACCGACAAATGTACAAAATATAAGTTTAATCCCTTTCAGATACAATTTAACTTTAAGTTTGTCTAACACAGCAAGTGCAATATGAACTACAGCAGAGCTGAACTATGAGAGCCAGGGCTTCTGTCTGTTACACAGGTCCACAAACCACTCCAGTCATTCATAACTAGTATCCTACATGATCCATATTCTTGTACAAATGGAGCAGTATTATAGTATTTATATTCTTGTACCTAGGGGCAGTATTATAGTAGTTATATTCGTGTACATAGGGGCAGTATTATAGTAGTTATATTCGTGTACATAGAGAGAGTATTATAGTATTTCTATTCTTGTACATAGGAGCAGTATTATAGTAGTTATATTCTTGTACATAGGGGACAGTATTATAGTAGTTATATTCTTGTACATAGGAGCAGTATTATAGTAGTTAAAATTCTTGTACTGTACATAGGGAGCAGTATTATAGTAGTTATTTTTCTGTACATAGGACAGTATTATAGTAGTTATATTCTTTTTACATAGGAGCAGTATTAAAAGTAGTTATATTCTTGTACTTTGGGGAGCAGTATTATAGAAATTTATATTTTTGTACATAGGGACAGTATTATATAGTTTATATTCTTGTACATAGGAGCAGTATTATAGTATTTTAAAATTCTTTTTACATAGGGGACAGTATTTATAGTATTTTGTATTCTTGTACATAGGGACATATTATAGTAGTTTATTCTTGTACATAGGGGCAGTATTATAGTAGTTTATATTTCTTGTACATAGGAGCAGTATTTATAACAGTTATATTCTTGTAACATAGGGGACCAGTATTATAGTAGTTATATTCTTGTACATAGGAGCAGTATTAAATAGTTAGTTATATTCTTGTACTGTACAATGGGGAAAGCAGTATTATAGTAGTTATATTCTTGTACATAGTAAAAAACAAAAGTAATCCCTTTTCAAACTATGTTATAGAAAGAGCAGGGAAAACTGGATTAAACTCTGTCCAGAGTTTAATCCAGTTTTTCCCTGCTCTTGTTTTAAACATATTTTGAAAAGGGATTACTTTTGTTTTTACTATTTACTCCGGAGACCGCGTGAAAATCTGTTGGAGGTTTACCGTTGCCAGCGGCGGGACGGCGGCTCAACACTGATCCTCGGGGGATCAATATCAATTATCAGCGATTATATGAGTTGTGCCTTTCCTAGCACAACTTCAAAAGGTGAGCGGCTAAGCTACTGTATTATTCAATATTTAAAAGGTTTTCCCACACGAGGTGTGCTTCTCTCCGCTTTTATGTTTTAATTTGCAGTACCTGTTTTACACTATTGTACATAGGGGGGCAGTATTATAGTAATTATATTCTTGTACATAGGAGGCAATATTCTAGTAGTTATATTCTTGTACATAGAGGGCAGTATTATAGTAGATATATTCTAATACATAGGAGCAGTATTATAGTAATTATATTCTTGTACATAGGGGACAGTATTATAGTAGTTATATTCTTGTACATAGGGGGCAGTATTATAGTAGTTATATTCTTGTACATAGGAGCAGTATTATAGTAGTTAAATTAATTTACATAGAAGGCAGTATTAAAGTAGTTATATTCTTGTTCATAGGGGGCAGTATTTATATTAGTTATATTTTGTATATAGGGCAGTATTATAGTGTTAATATTCTTGTAACTAGGGGGCAGTATTTTAGGAAGTTATATTCTTGAAAAGGGGGTTATATTATAATTAGTTATATTCTTTTTAAAGGGGGCAGTATTATAGTAGTTATTTTCTTGTACATAGGGGGACAGTATTTTTAGTAGTTTTTATTCTTGTACATAGGAGCAGTATTATAGTAGTTTATATTCTTGTACATAGAGGGCAGTATTATAGTAGTTATATTCTTGTACATAGGAGCAGTATTATTTAGGTTTTTAATTCCCTTTTACATAGGGGCAGTATTATAGTAGTTATATTCTTGTACATAGAGGGCCATATACTTTAGTAGTTATATTCTTGTACATAGGGGGCAGTATTATAGTAGTTATATTCTTGTACATAGAGGGCAATATTTTAGTAGTTATGTTATTGTACTTAGGGAAGCATTATCGTAGCTATATTCTGTATTAAAGTTATTACTTTCTTGTGCATGGGGGGGCAGTATTATTGAACTGGTAACACACATACAGTTAACATCAATTGAGAGCAGTGCCACTTGGTGTTAATGCATGTACCAGCACTGTAGCCCCTGTCTCTACTGATTTCAGGTAACATATGCTTCCCCAGCCTGATTCCTGTAACATAGGCTTGAAGATGATATATCACACATCTCGCTGTATATACAGGCAGCGCAGTCTTTGCTCGGCTTCACGTCAGGTCATTCCTAGCAGGTAACTGACATATTCATGGCACATTCTGTAAATATACTTTCTATTTCATAACGAGCCATAATTAATGTCCCTGAGCAGAAGTATTAATTAATCACTCAAAAACAGTTGGAGAAAAGCCAATTAGTGCAGGATTCAAAGTTATTTTCAACTAATTTAAGTTCTGAGTCTCATCAGGAAAACCGATTCAGCTTCTATTACTCATTACAGTCTGTGATGAGGAATACAGAACTGAGTGAATTTCTGAGATTGTATCATTTGTGACTTGATGGGATTTGATACACCACATCACCACACATGATCACCCCTGAGAGGCTTAGATACAGCAGCTACGCAGCACAATATCACACAGGATAGGCTTGGATACTATAGCTCAGCAAACAGTATCACACAAGTTAGGATTGGATACACTGGCCAGTATCACACATGACTGGCTTAGATATTGCAGCTTAGCAGAAAGGTATCACAAGCGCTAAACTTAAGAGCCAGACGGCGTAACTGCGGCGCGTACAGTACGGCCGCAATTACACCGGGTGATTTGGGAGTCGCGTTAATACGCATGTACTCCTGCGGTGCTGGGGGTGGGGGTGGGGGGGGGCGGCCCCATTGACATTATTTACTCGTGACGCGTATTTGTCACAAGTAATTGACATGTCACTTATCTCCCCGCGTGTACAATCCGATCGTATTGTACGAGCAGGGAGAGGAGCCGTAATCCATAGTTCTCTATGAGAACTGTGGATTACCGTAATTTCGCCGCGCACCTCGCTCGTATTAGGGTAAATTCACACAGCGTAACTTCAGAGCGCATTTTGCATCGTATTTGCACTCTAATATGAGCGAGATACGCACTGAAATTACTGTAATCCATAGTTGTCATAGAGAGCTATGGATTACGCCTCCTCTCCCCGCTTGGACAATACGATCGTATTGTACGCGCGGGGAGATAAGTGACATGTTAATTACTTGCGGCGAATATGCGCCGTAAGTAATGCATGTCTGCACGCCGACTCCCTTGCGCTGCGGGAGTATGCGCGTATTAGCGCGACTCCCAAAGAACCCGGCATAATTGCGGCCGCATTGTACGCGCCGCAATTACGCCATGTGAACACAGCTTTAGAGAGCAAATACGACGCGAAATGCGCGCCGAAATTTGCCCGTGTGAACATACCCTATCACGCATGATAGGCTTACACACAAAGTATCACACATGATAGGCTTAGACACAGAAAGTATCATACATGATAGAATTCGATACACTGGCTCAGTATCCTACATGATAGGTTAAGCTACACTAACTCAGTATTATATATGATAGGATTAGATATATTGGCTCATGAGACAGTATCATTCATGATAGCCATTGCATCAAAGCATAAGAGATGCTGAGCTGGTGTAACTAAGACTAAGGGCATGTCCCCACAGCACAGGTTTTCAGTCGATTTTACAGACCGTTTTCGGATTTTAAAACCATCTGTAGAATGACTGTCAACCTTTTACATTGATATTAAAATATCCGTGCAGCAGTCCCCACTGCAAGTATATTCCGCAGGACGGTTTTTTACACCGCCGGTGGTCCGAAAAACTTAGAACATGGTCGTTCTTACGCCCGGTTTTCGGGGAGGGTGGTAGCGCTTGAATCCGTAAACCGCGGACAAAAGCTGCCCACCTGCGTGCCAAAAACAGACCAAATACCTTATCCTCCCTATTTTTAGAGATTGCAAAGAGGGACAAATCAGGCCACGCCTCTAACCGCGCCCAAACTCATGGCATCACAGCAAAACATGCCTCTAACCACGCCCACACACATACATGACAATTTTTTAGACAGCTAAAAAGGGTGACATTTTCAGGATTGCATTGTATCCATTTATGAAATATTAGGTAAATTGTTATGTAATATACAGCGAGGAAGCAATTGGATTCTTTTTATTGGTGCAAATCTATTTCTCAAATGAAAAAGAGGGACATTTATAGAGCTAAGAGGGACAGAGGGACAAGGGTTAAAAATAGGGACAGTCCCTTCAAAATAGGGACAGTTGGGAGGTATGAATACCAGTCGGGATTATCCTGCTTGATAGGCTTAGATACAATTCTGGAGAGTGATAATATAACAAGTTATAGTGACTAGGAATTCCGAAGAAGGGTCTGGAGACATTTCTAGATGTAATAATATAACAAGTATATAGTGACCAGATTCTGGAGAGGGGGTGTGGATACATTTCTAGATGTAATAATAAACAAGTTGTAGTGACCAGGATTCTGGAGGGGGGGGGGTCGTTGATCCAGGGATTTATTCCGATTGCCAGATTGGAGTCAGGAAGGAATTTTTTCCCTAACATGAGGTCAATTGGTTTCTACCTCATGGGGGTTTTTGCCTTCCTCTGGATCAACACTTTAACACTTTAGCAACACTTTAATAAAGGGGCTGAACTGGATGGACGTATGTCTTTTTTCGGCCTGACAAACTATATGTAACTATGTAACAATAGCTCAGCATCACACAAGATGGGCTTTGATGGACTGACTCAGTGTCGCGCATAACAGGTGTCACGGGTGGGCCTGCGAGCCCCTTCCCGGGTTGCAGGCACACCCGTGGTCCCCGCACAAGCGGCACTGCAGCCCGCATGTCGGGCGGTGGGCACGCTCACCCTGCCGTCCGGGTCCCCGCCTACTTACTCGGCCGCTCTCCTGCTGCAGCTCCAGTCTCCCGGCGCGTGCGTCCCCGCTCACTAGGGCGACCGTGACAACAGGTTTTGATACACAGACTCAGCAGCTCAGGATCCTCCATGATAGGCTTGGATACACTGGCTCAGTATCACGCACAGACTCAGCAGCTCAGTATCCTCCATGATAGGCTTGGATACACTGGCTCAGTATCACGCACAGACTCAGCAGCTCAGTATCCTCCATGATAGGCCTGGATACACTGGCTCAGTATCACGCACAGACTCAGCAGCTCAGTATCCTCCATGATAGGCTTGGATACACTGGCTCAGTATCACACACAGACTCAGCAGCTCAGTATCCTCCATTATAGGCTTGGATACACTGGCTCAGTATCACGCACAGACTCAGCAGCTCAGTATCCTCCATGATAGGCTTGGATACACTGGCTCAGTATCACGCACAGACTCAGCAGCTCAGTATCCTCCATGTTAGGCTTGGATACACTGGCTCAGTATCACGCACAATAGACTTAGATACTTAGGCGCAGCAGCTCAGTATCACACAACATTAGCTTTGATGCACTGGCTCAGAATCACACATAATAGGCTTGGATACACAGGCTTAGAAGCTCAGTATCACACATGATATGCATAGATAAACTGGCTCAGTATCATGCATGATAGGCTTAGATACATAGTTGAAGCACCTCAGTATTACACGGATAGGCTTAGATACACAGACACAGCCGCTCAGTTTAATGTATGATAGGCTTAGATACACAGGCTGAGCAGCACACTGGTTCGGGAGATCATTTTACAGTGGAATTTGATTAAATGATTGGAGCTGTAGTATATGCAGACTCCTGATTGTATTCATCTATATATAAAGCTTTTGGGGTAAATGTGTCATCCATGTAATTATACATGAATGATTCCTCTCACATTGTGGCCATGGTGTTAGGACATTTCTTTTAGGGATACTGCTGAGCAGTAGAGGACATGTCTGATGGGTGTATTGAGTATTGCTGCTCACTATACAATTGAGGTCTATGGTCATGTACTCCGATGATCTCCCAGCACTTCATGTCTAGAATGAGACCCAGTATTTATATATTTGAGTGGCTTAGAAGGGGCAAAAATCTCTCCTTGGGGAGAGCCACCAATAAATTGGTTGGTGTGAGGATTTACTTGCCTTTCAGACCTCACTGACTGTTTGCATAAAGCAAAGACTTACGGGAAAAGAGCTGAGGAGCTCCACGGCGCACTGTATTGGATGTAGTTATCCTCAATTCATATGTAGCTCGGAACCTAGCAATGTGAAAGGGATTTAAAGGGCTTTTGCCACAATCTAATGTTTACATGGGATCCTCCAAAATGGGTACTTAATCACTTTTCTAAATATATGTCATCAAAAAAAGTGAAGCCTCTGATAGATACAGCCTTCCTTACAAGCCCTTAGTTACCTAACAGATTACATTATATACGACCAGGAGCTGACAGGAGTTGATCTGGCCATGCTTGCGTTGTTTGCACTTCTTATCTGATGGCAGGGAACATGAACCAGCTTTGAAGAGACTGGAGAGAAAGATCCTGTCTCTTTTGTATAGAGAATCCACTGGATGTAATGTAATTATCTGAGTAAACATACAGACGCTACCTGCTCCTTGCTCAGCCACCCTCCCTCTCCCCCTGCAGCTCTTCTTTAAGGAATGAAAGAAGGCTGCCTGCTGAGCTTATCTTCTCTCCTGAGCAAATAAAAGGGAGAAATACAACGCATATAGCTTGTGCACAATACAGTTCTCCTCTGTGGATTAGCAAAACAATGTTTGCTCAACTACATAGACTGAGTATCAGAAACGTGCCTGGGAGGTGGAGCGATGACATCACAGAGGAGGTACTTGTTTTTTTTAAACACAGAAACACAACGCCCCTTTTTTCAAGCCTCAAGAGGGGAGTATCAGCCTGTTAGGTGAGGAACTCACTTCTTGGCAAAACTCCTTTAACCCCTTAACGACCACCCACATTGACTTTTGATGTCGGCTGGTGCGGGTCGTTCGTCTACAGCGATGTTTTTGGCGTCGCTGTAGACTTCGGGGTTTGCGGTGCCCGGCGCGGCAACTGCGCTGGGATCGAGGCTGTACTACACAGCCTCGATCCCAGAGCATGTCCTGCTAGCACCGGGGTGCGGAGGAAACCTCTGCAACCCGATGCTTTAACCCTTTGATTGCGGCGGTGCGTTACAAATCAAAGGGTTCCCCTGCTCTGTCGGGTGATCGGAACATCCGGTGACCCGACAGTCCCCAGGGCTGCACAGTCAGCCCTGGGGACCTAGAGTGGCCCAAGAGCTGTCTGTGTAACAAGCCAGTGATCAGGCCAGGCCAGACTGACACAGATTATAATGTATTAGTATATATGAATATGCTAATACATTACCACGACTACAAAAAAAAAAAAGAAACAGTTCTCCCTTCAGGGGATTTAAAAAAAAAAGTAGAAAAACATTAAAAAGTGTAAAAAAAAGAATAAAAAAATAAATAATAAAAAAAAAATAAATTTTTAATAAAAAAAAATTTGGCATAAATTACACACACAAAAAAAAACCTATACATATTGGGTGTCCACACACTGTAATAACCTGTAAAAATTTAATCAAAAAGTTATTACGGGGGAAATATGAACGGTGAAAAAAAAAAATGAAAACAAAATTCTGCAATTAATTAAAATTTTGAACTTAAACTTTTCCCCCAAAAGTAAACTTGCTCAAATAAAAAAGCCCCTCATCCAACTGCGCTTTGAAAAAAAAAAAATTCAACTGTTAAATGCAAGGAGGAAAAAAACAAAAAAAACTTCGGTCTTAACTACTTTTCAGCCCTGGTCTTTAAGGGGGGTTAACCCAAAAAACTATTAATTTTCATATACAACAGTTGTTTGGGGTATTTCCCCTCATCAGCATGTAAACTTACTGGTTGGCGGGGAAGACAAGAGTGGCTTAGAAAGGGGGGGGGGGGAATCTCTCCATGGGAACCCACAAAAATTGGTTTGTGAGGAAATATATTTAGGTGGACATAAGGAAGTTGGGATCAGCAGGGGGACGAGTTTATCAACAGTATCACCAACAGCATGCTTATTCCCACCGATGTCCCGTTGTAACAATTTATCCAGGTAGAGTTTCTTCTACGTGATGTTTCCAAAAAAAGTCCACATTGTCGCATACAACCAAAAAAAATCAATTCTGCTTCTTAATTGTTTTTTTTACCCCTCAACCTTAGAAATAATAGAACCCTTTTAAACATAATCCTAAAAAATGCCAAACAAATTTAATGGTATGACCAAAAAAAGGGCCCATGAAAGCGCCGTCGCTGATGCAATTTCCATTTATGATGACTTTTAAAACCCACGACCCCTGACTATAAACCGCTTATTCAAAGCCTAAGTGGAAATAAGATTATATAGACGGGTAAATAATCTGCCTCCGAAACCTGCAGAGTTGTATGAGACAATACTCGTGAAAAGTAACGTTCTTGGCGGTTTCTTCAAAGTTGTCGACCACCCCCTTGACATTTTATTTTCGGGGGGAATTATTATCCAGGGGCTCATACAAAACCGGGCACTTTTAAATGCTTTTACACAAAAGATTTATAACAAGATGTCTGCAATGTCTTTCCATACCTTTCCTCTGTAACCCACTATTGTCCAGTGTCTACACCTGAGCTCTGAGGAGGGCTGGGTCTCTTAACTGTTGGACCCAATAGCATTTGCCCCCTTGTAACAGGACCAGATTATAGAAAGGGGCGAATGTCCCATTGCCTCCACGATCTGGGAACGTCCACCAAATTTCAAAGAAAAATGTAACCAATGCTTAACTTGGACTGTTGGGAACATACTGCTCACCTGTACTCAGAACTGCCCTAGAACAGAATCGAGAGTTGTGTGCAAGCGTGACCAGCTCTCCACTCTGTACAGAGACGCCCTTTCCTGAGACAGAGGTGGGACCTGCACATATTACACTTTGATGGCTTTTCCTTTCGATATTCCATGTGCGAGATGGGAAAAACCACTTCAAGATATAACAGGACACCCATTTTCAGTGGAACAAATGCCGACTAGATGGCGAAACCTAAGTGGATTCCTCGTTGAAATCTTTGTGACATTCCACTGTGTGAATGGGGCCTAAAGATGTTCCAGATGCTTCAGTGGGTCATGCTATGTAATAATTTTGGCAAATGTTTAGACTTTTTATAGCTTTTAGTGGTTGGCTTATTTTGCACTTAAATTTAAAAGGGAACGTGTCATCAGAAAATGATCTATCGTTTTAATCATGTTTTTATGTGAAAAACATTCAGCTTTTGGTTATGATTTTTTCAATTTTTCCATATCTCTATCAATATTTTTTTTTTTTAAATACTAAAGTCCTGCCATTTTCACATTGGCCACTAGGCTTAATAATAGTCTGACACTTCCTGTTCTGTAGAGAAAACTTTTCAGCAGTCTCCTCATAATCAGTACAGGCAGGATTACACTAAAAGGAGACACCAATGTGTATAGATAACACAGGTTCTATCATTCACAATAGGAGATGTCACAGCTCCCCCTCCCTGCACACTGACTTCTTCTCAGGTCACACTTCATGCCTAGATAACTCTCCTATAGAAGTCAATGGGTCTGCTCCTGTTCACAGGCTCCTACAGATGTAGCAGAGTACAGCTTAACCGTGATATCATGACTTTTTGTGTTACCTGCTCTCATCTGTAAACAAAGGCTATTGAAAAGCATTGAGAAAATAGAAATAACACTCTGTACCATGATATCATGGTTCATTATCTGTTCTTTTTAGTTCTACTACATCTGTATGTGCATGAAGCTGCTGTAAAGCATCTCTAATGTGTTAAAAGCAGCTCAGGCAAGATGGCTGCCCCCACAATCATATACAAAAAAACTGAGTTTAAAAAATGGTGACAAATTCCCTTTAAGCCAAAATTGTGTTGCATTTTATGCCAGGCCCCTCACCATGGGGTCAGATCTATTCCTGTCAGGTGATTTATGCTGCCCTATCCAGGAGCAGGATATGATATAAACCAAACATGCCAACTCTCCCGTTTTTGGCGGGGGGGGGGGGGGGTGGCCCGCTATTTGGCATTCCTCCCGCCGCCAGCAGGCGGCGGGGGTTCTTTAAATGGCCGCGGCGACAGAGTAGCGCTAGTGTGCTACTCTGGCGCCGCCGGGCCGCTCCTACAGGCGGATGAAGCGGCCGCTGCGCCCGCTTCACCCGCCCGGAGTCTCGCTGTGCAGGGAGGAGGCAGGAGGGATCGCTCCCCTCCTCCTCCCTCCCCCTGTATGTCTGGCGCCGGTGTGTGCGCCGCACATACAGGTCAGCGGCGCAGGGGAAGTGACCCGCGGCTGCAGGGGAGTGACGCGCGGCTGCTCTCACTTCCCCCTGCGCCGCTGAGGAGATCGTCCAGAGCGGCTGTGCTGCAGGAGCCTGGTGACTTAAGTGGATTTTATTATTTTATTTTTATTAGCTATATGGGGGCTCTGCCTGGCAACAATGGGGCACTACACTGCAACAATGGGGGCACTACCTGGCAACAGAGGGGGCATCTACCTGGCAACAGAGGGGCTGCTACCTGGCAACAGAGGGGCACTACCTGGCAACAACGGGGCACTACCTGGCAACAGAGGGGGCTTCTACCTGGCAACAATGGGGGCACTACCTGGCAACAATGGGGCACTACCTGGCAACAGAGGGGACATCTACCTGGCAACAGAGGGGGCACTACCTGGCAACAATGGGGCACTACCTGGCAACAATGGGGGCATCTACCTGGCAACAGAGGGGGCACTACCTGGCAACAATGGGGCACTACCTGGCAACAAGGGGGTATCTACCTGGCAACAAATGGGGTATCTACCTGGCAACAGAGGGGCATCTACCTGGCAACAAGGGGCACTACCTGGCAACAGAGGGGCATCTACCTGGCAACAGAGGGGGCACTACCTGGCAACAATGGGGCACTACCTGCAACAGAGGGGGCACTACCTGGCAAACAATGGGGCACTACCTGACAACAATGGGGGCACCTACCTGGCAACAATGGGGGCACCTACCTGGCTAACAAAAGGGGGCACCTACCTGGTTAACAAAGGGGGGCACCTACCTGGCTAACAAAGGGGGGCACCTACCTGGCTACAGAGGGGCATCTACTTGGCTACAAGGGGCATCTACCTGCCTGTAAGGGCACTACCTACTTATGGAGGGTTACTACCTGGCTATAAGGCATCTACCTGGCTTTCTTCCAAAGCCGTTATGCAGTTAGGTGGAGTGTGTGTGGCTTTTTGAAGGGGCGTGGCACATCGACAAGATGGGCGTGTCCATGCAAATTTTTGACGCGGCACGCTAAGCGCGCCACCCACTAAAGTCTCCTGCTTTTTCATTTTCAAAAGTTGGCAACTATGATATAAACCTTTATATCACAGAGCTCAACTTCTTTCCCTCTATCACATCCTGCTCTCAGATAGGACAGCAGAAACCACCTGAGGTTCCCTTTAAGACATATTGGGCCTCATTTATCAAAGCTGTCTAACAGTGAAACTGTTTTTTTTGCCCATAGCAACCAATCAGAGCTCATAGCAATCAATCTGAGCGGATATTTCATTTTGTAAACTGCTCTGGGAAAATGAAAGCTGAGCTCTGATTGGTTGCTATGAGCTCTGATTGGTTGCTATGAGCTCTGATTGGTTGCTATGGGCTCTGATTGATTATTATGTGCTCTGATTGGTTGCTATGACCTCTGATTGCTATGGGCTCTGATTGGTTGCTATGGGCTCTGATTGATTACCATGGGCTCTGATTAGTTGCTATGAGCTCTGATTGATTGATATGGGCTCTGATTGGTTTCTATGGGCTCTGACTGGTTGCTATGGGCTCTGATTGGTTACTTTGGGCAGCAGAGACTGTTTTACTGTTAGTTTTTATAAATGAGGCCTAATGTGTTTATAATGATATGTACCAAATTGTGCCACAATTTGCTTAATTTTGGTGCATTTTATAATAGGTGCAAATACATTGCACATTGGGGGAGATTTCTCAATAGTGTCTAACTCTTAGACTGTTCTAGGTTAGACTAGACAGTCTTACGATTCGTCACATGTATCATTGTGTTGATATATGTGGTGCAGGTTAAAACTGTTTAGTCTAACTTTACACCATATTTAAGTTGGCTTGCTTTATGCCACATTTTGGCACATTTTTTGGTCGCATGTGAAGCCACACCTCTTACGCCGCAAAGCCTCGCCTCTTTATTGAGGCCCCTGTAGTCGGACGAGGCACAGACGTGTCTGGAAACTGTCTAAAACACATAGTAAATGTGGTGTTAAAGGAGAGTGCAAGGACTTATCAATGCTCGTTCTTTCATCAGAACGAGCATTGATAATGAGTAAAAAGAAGAAGAGAAACCTCATACTTACCTCCCGGATGCTCCCGATAACTCCCGGCTGCCGGTGCGTTACACCAGGAAGAAAGCAGTGAGCGTCCATCATTCACGTGACAACTCAAGCCAATCACAGGCCACAATGTTACATGCACGGGACCTGTTTGGCCTGTGATTGGCTGCAGCTTAATGATGGACATTCACTGCTTTCTTCCTGGTTTAACGCATCGGCAGCCCCGAGTGAACGGGAGCATCCGGGAGGTTAGTATGAATCTTCTCATTTTACTCATACCCCGATTGACCAACAGGTATTGATCAGTCCCGGAAAACCCCTTTAAACTTGTAATCTATTCTTTTTGGTGCAAATTGTGCCAGAATTCTGGTGCAACTGCCCTCATAAATGTGCCTCTTGTGTCATCTTTTTGGTTACTGCCTAGTAGTAAGATTTTTGGAAAGTCAGTTGTGTTTCTGTAATTTTTGTAATATGTTATGTTTGTGCTTTTTTTATCTTTCACCTTGGTTTTTATTCTAACTGTATTGTCCTTTTTTCCCTATGATGCTGCTGATTTACACATTGAGTTTCCACACCAGTAGCAGATATCCTGCAAACATGGCTTAATATGCTGATATGTTTGCACAAAGATCAAATACAAGAAGACAGCAAGGCTGAGACTCGAGCAAGACGGTGGAATCAAAGTTTTTTTTTTTTTTTACATGTAGCCACCGATAACTTTAGGCTACCAATGTCCCAAGCTCGTTTCTACAGATTTTTCCAGATTCAAAGCTTAATTTGAAAAATAATAAGGATTATTCCTGCTTACCGCTTACCATCAATAGTCGGTTTCTTATGATAATAAGTCCATTTACAATTTTATGGCATATCATGTTCTTCTTGCACTCGGTCCAACAAAAGACCTCTCGGTTACCCGAGATATGCATCCCTTTATTGGCCACTGAGATGGATTTCAATTGACTTCTATACATCCGAGTGCTTAATAGGACTGTGCCAAAGAAAAAAAATGATAATTTCCCGGATTTAATGAAAAAAGACACTGTTGATCATAAACCGTGTTTCATGAACATTCAGATTGGACTGTGGGTTAATCAAATAGGAATTTTTCAATTACTTTCTATCTTGATAAAGACCCGGCACAGTTTGCTCCTGTTTTGCAGACAGGAAACCTGGTGAAATTCAGTAGCTTTCAACAATGCAAAAAATCACCAGACTCGGATAGAGAGTCTCATTCATTCGAGCACAATTTCAGAGCCCTGAGCCACAATGGGATCAGCTTTGCTGGATGAAAAGCCACTGAGATGTAACAGACCAAAATCCCTTTGCAACCCAATCACTACTGGTTAAAGAGTGTAGTAGCTTTTTTAGTGAAACAGTTCAGTTCGACTTGGAACTTTGTGAGCGACTTACATGACTAAGCATCAGATAAACATATTACATCCTTTCCTTTAGGTATATCGATGCGCCTGAAAGGGTGCATACCAGGGGTGTAACTAGAGAAGCCTGGACCCCAAAGCAAACTTTTGGATGGCCCCTCGCCCACCTCCCCAACCACGAACATTTACCATGACATGCAATTAGATAATATAAATAATACAAGGGGCAAATACCTCACCATACATCTCACTATCATACTGCTACAAAACAAATCCACTATACCAAAACCAATATTACCAATAACACTAGGGACCTGATTATACCGGCAGAACACGACCACAAATTACCACCACATAGTGACTGAATAATATCCCTATACTATTACTGATCAGTACACAAAGACCAATAGTATCGCCATATAGTGACCATATAGTGGTATATACTAGTGTACACAGGCTCTGCAGACTGTATACAACCACCATACAGTGAATATATAGTGGTAGACACCAGTGTACACAGGCTCTACAGACTGTGTATTACCTCCATACAGTGAATATATAGTGGTAGACCCCAGTGTACACAGGCTCTGCAGACTGTATATTACCTCCATACAGTGAATATATTAGTGGTAAACAACAGTGTATACAGCCTGTGCAGACATATGTGATTAAAGTGTAGTTACATTTTGTGACTCACAGGTGACGTTTCTCTGATGAGTCATTGATTTTTCCTTTTGTTCTGCATTCGTGTCCAGACCGCCATGATGATGACATCTCCTGACCACTTGTCCCTGGAGATTTAGACACAAATATCTTAGAATCCTCACTTTTCCAGCACCTCACTCCCTGCCCCTTGGCTATAAGGGGTCCATTTAGGCAGGCAGGGTTTAGATATATGGGGCACCAAATAGGCCAGGTTTAGGTAGGCAATAGGGTCTCCATATAGGCAGGCAGGGTTTAGGTAGCTATAGGGCCCCATATAGATAGACAGGCAGGGTATAGGGGCCATATAGGTAGGAAGGCAGGGTTTAAGTAGCTACAGGGGCCATTTATGTAGGAAGGCAGGGCTTAGGGTAGGCTATAGGCACCCCATAAAGGTAGGCAGGGCATAGGGTAGGCTATAGGTGCCCCATAGAGGCAGACAGGGCTTAGGGTAGGCTATAGCGGGCATATATATAGGCAGGCAGGGAATAGGGTAGGCTATATGGACCATATATATAGGCAGGGCTTAGGAGAGTTTTTAGGGGCCATATATATAGGCAGGTAGGGCATAGGGCCATATATAGGTAGGCAGGGCTTTGGGGAGGCTATATATAGGCAGGCAGGGCTTTGGGGGTATAGGGGCTATATATAGGCAGGCAGAGCTATAGGGGCTAGATATAGACAGGCAGGGCTATAGGGGTCATATATATTGGAAGGCAGGGCTATAAGGTGCTAAATATAGGCAGGCAGGGCTATAGGGGCCAATATATAGGCAGGCAGGGCTATAAGGGCTAATATATAGGCAGGCAGGGCTATAGGGGCAAATACATAGGCAAGCAGGGCTATAGGGGCCAATACATAGGCAGGCAGGGCTATGGGGGCCAATACATAGGCAGGCAGGGCTATGGGGGCCAATACATAGGCAGGCAGGGCTATGGGGGCCAATATATAGGCAGGCAGGGGGCTTCATTAATATTTAAAAAATAAGAAATCACTCACTCACCTGTCTCTCGCTCCCTCAATGCTACCAACTCAGCTCCCGTGCAGTCTGTGTTCAGCGCGGGCCGTGCAATGATGTGATGTCATCGCGCAGCCCACGTCAGCGCTGTGGGCCGGCGCAGGGTGATTAGCAGAGCGGAGCCACTCTGCTCTGCTAATACCGGCCAGTCCTGCCTTTGAGCGCTCGGGCCGGAGGGCCTGGGCGTTCAGAGGTAGGAAGCGCCAGGCCCCGCAGCTCCGTGTCCGCCAGCAGTGAACTAGTATGTTCAGTGCCGGCGGGCGCAGGAGCCAAACCAACGGGGTAGCAGACGCCAGGCCCCCTAAGAGCACGGGCCCCGGGGCAGCTGCTACGTCTGCTACCCCGGTAGTTACGCCCCTGGTGCATACACCTCTCCAACCCATTGATTTTGCTCAAATACATCTAAAATGTAACTCTGCAAATAAGTAAAAATATCTAACTATTTTGAGTATTTAGCTCTTGTGCAGATCAATGTGTGTTCATGGATGCAAACATGGGCATAACTACAGATGTAGAAGGCATAGCAGCTGCTATGGGACCCAAAGGTTGAGATGTCCCACTTCAGTGTAAGAATAGTGCACCTTTGTGTACAGAAGAACAAGTTGGTGACTTTCTTTTATCTAGCACTACTATATTTTCCATAACTTTCACTTCATTAGGTGGTTGTGTCGATCTCACTTTGCTATGGGGTCCTAGAAACTCCAGTTATGCCCCTGGTGTCAGAATACACACCTTTTGTAGGAGCATAGTCCTTAATGTTAGCATATAATAAGGGTCTACCAAGAAGAAAATAATAAATTTTATGTGACCTGTATCTATGTCAGTATATGATAAAAATGAGAAGCCTTAGGGCCATATGTATGAAAACTGTCTAGGTCTAAAACTCATTATTTTGCCCATAGCAACCAATCAGAGTGCCCCTCTCATTTCATATAGTGCTCTGGAAAAAATTAGAGGGGGTGCTCTGATTGGTTGCTATGGGCCACAAAGTGAGTTTTAGACTTAGATAGTTTTCATACATATAGCCCTTAGTCTCAATCAAAACATGAACTTTCCATCAAAGCACAGAAGTGTTTGGTGACTGCATTCTAAAGCAGAGGCTTGATAACTAGTTGGAAATGGTAGCTGAAGACCGAAAGACATGGTTAGACTGGGGTGTCTGGGGCCCACCAGTAAAGCTGATTCTTGGGACCCACAAGTAAAGCTGTTTCTTGGGGCCCACCAAAGAAGTTCATTCATGGGTTCCACCAAAGGAGTTCATTCTTGGTGTCCACCAAAGGAGTTCATTCTTGGTGTCCACCAAAGGAGTTTATTCTTAGGGCCCACCAAAGGAGTTCATTCTTAGTGTCCACCAAAGGAGTTCATTCTTGGGGCCCACCAAAGGAGTTTATTCTTGGGGCCCACCAAAGGAGTTTATTCTTGGGGCCCGCCAAAGGAGTTTATTCTTGGGGCCCACCAAAGGAGTTCATTCTTGGGGCCCACCAAAGGAGTTCATTCTTGGGGCCCACCAAAGGAGTTCATTCTTGGGGCCCACCAAAGGAGTTCATTCTTGGGGCCCACCAAAGGAGTTCATTCTTGGGGCCCACCAAAGGAGTTCATTCTTGGAGCCCACCAAAGGAGTTCATTCATGGGGCCCACCAAAAGAGTTCATTCATGGGGCCCACCAAAAGAGTTCATTTTTGGGCCCACCAAAAGAGTTCAATCTTGAGGCCCACCAAAGGAGTTCATTCTTGGGGCCCACCAAAGGAATTCATTCTTGGGGCCCATCAGTGGAGTTAATTTTTAGGGTTCATTCAACAGCTACTGTACAAGACTGAAAATTACTCTTGCACTTTGCCCCTTGCTTTCTGCCACTTTTTCTCTGCCTTTCTCCCTGAAGGAGCCCATCATGCTCAGGGACCCACCGGTGGTTTCCCCTACTCCCTTGTGGGCCAAGCCTAGACATAGTTTTGTCTTCAGGTAACTAATAGATGTTGAGACAGAGCTGTGATTTGTTGCTTGGATAGAGGCAGAGAGACCAGCTTCATACAGTGTCTGGATACAGAACACATTTTTGGAATAATTTTATTGCTTTGGGCTGACAGTTTCTATGACTCCATTATAAAATGTGAATCTATTCCACAGGGTGGCATATGACTAGGCTATCAATGTACAACAGGTGAGGGCTTCGTCAGAGTGACCACCAACAATCACTAGAAAGAAGTGGCAGTGGGACTTGTTATGTGCTGCACCACCATGCCTTTTTCTCTGCAGGCGAATGTTTGGCCACTGACTATAGAAGAATTAAAGCCAAGCAGAGATAAAAGAAGACATACGGGCACAATATCCATAACAAGGGGCCTCCTCTGCACCCAAAGATCTTTAATAAGGAGGCATCTGCTTTGTCTGGAGGAAAAGTTTCTGCATATTAGGGAATTCTTTACTGTAAGAGTGGCAAAACTGTGGAACTCGCTGCCAGAGGAAGTTGTCACGGTGAACAAAGAAAGTCCAAAAGGGGCCTGGATGCATTTCTGGAGTGCAATTATATTATAAATTATTGTCGGTGGATTTCTAGAGAAGGGTTGTTAATCCAGAGATTTATTCCAAAGGCCAAATTTGGAGTCAGGAAGGAATTTTTCTCCAAAAACTAAAAAAATTAACCTCCATTTTATTTTTCCCTTCCTCTGGATCAACATGGTAGGATAATAGGCTGAAGTGGATAAATGTAGCAGTTTCATAGTTCTTCTATTTAGTTCTTGAGCAGTACCGTGATGACCCCTGTTAGAAAATTGTTGAGTGGACATTGGTAAGATATGTTCAGCTGCCACTGATGTCTATGCTTAGACAACCCATTTTAATTGTGCGGTTGACCGTAGTATGTTACGGTTGTTGAAGGGCACCTGTCAAATTGAACATGCTATTTGATCTGCCAGCACCATGTAATAGAGCAAGCGAAGATGAGCAGACAGATATATAGGGCCAGATCTTTGAAACGGGCTCTGACGGTTTTCTGGTGTGCTGTCCGACAAAAATAATGTCATTGGCCATGTCCAATATAAGTGTAAAAGAATTCTACAAAAAAAACAGGTGCTCCGTCCAACACTTTTGTCTGCGCCACCTCTTAGGGGGCCACGTTGTGCCACATTCATAAGATTAGACACATGTATGAATGGTGCTCATCAAAATGTGTCACAAAAATAGTGTCCTAATTCATGCCATTTTCAAAGTGGCAAAGCTAAGACAACATTTCTCTCAGGACACTTTTTAGCGTACATAAGTGTGTCTCACAGCAGGACACACTTACAAAGTGCTGGGAGACACTTTCACATATATTGATGAATGCTATACTAACCTACATTACTGAGACGTACCACTGTCTAGTCTGAGACGGTTTTAATCTCACCCACAGTGTTGTTGGAAAAGAATTAATAGAACTTATAACTCATTAACTTTACATTTTTGCTTGTTTTTGGCTAAGGAGTCCAGTGGGCGGTCTTATGAGCGATTGATAGCTAACTCAGTAGGCACACTCTTACAACGAAGGATATCATTCGCTCATAAGACCACCTGCTAGACTCCTTATGAGCAATTGACAGCTAATTCCATAGGCATCCTCATACAAGGAAGGCTGTCAATTGCTCATAAGACAACTTATAAGCGATTGACAGCTAATTCCATACGCATGCTCATATAAGGAAGGCTGTCAATCGCTCATAAAACCACCTACTAGACTCCTTATAAGTGATTGACAGCTAATTCCTTAGGCACACTCATACCAGGAAGGCTGTCAATCACTCATAAGACCGCCCACTAGACTCCTTATAAGCGATTGACAGCTAATTCCAGAGGCACACTCATACAAGAGAGGCTGTCAATCGCTCATAAGACCACCCATTAGACTCCTTATGAGCGATTGACAGCTAATTCCATAGTCACATTTATAGCAGGAAGGCTGTCAATCACTCATAAGACCGCCCACTAGACTCCTTATGAGTGATTGACAGCTAATTCCAGAGGCACAGTCATACAAGAAAGGCCGTCAATCACTCATAAGACCGCCCACTAGACTCCTTATAAGCGATTGACAGCTAATTCCATAGACACACTTATACAAAGAAGACTGTCAATCACTCATAAGACCGCCCACTAGACTCCTTATAAGCGATTGACAGCTAATTCCAGAGGCACATTCATATAAGAAAGGCCGTCAATCACTCATAAGACCGCCCACTAGACTCCTTAACCAAAAATAAGCAGTATTGTAAATTCTGCTGAATCTTTTCCCACAACGCTCTATATCAGTTTGCTCAGATCTTCTTGCTCTATAACCTGGGGCTGGCAGATCAGATAGCAGTTCAGTGAGACGGTTTCCCTCTAAGGCCCTTTTGTCCAAGGACAACACGCACGACCCTGAAACTTCTAGATCTCTTACATTCCTTATAAGACTCTTAACATGACAAGTATGAAACAGTGGAGCTATAGAATATATGTGAATGAGGAAACAGACAGCGAACAAGCAATAATCAGTTCCTCTTAACATGAACAATGTCAGCGAGATCCGTGTGGAACCAGAGGAGAACATTCCCTTTCCCAAAGTCCTTCATAATTCAGCCAATCTTTCCTGCTGACATCAATGATGTGTCTATCGTGGTAAATCCTGACTCACAGCTAATATCAGTATTTTAAGGAGGCATTAGCTGTGTCGGCTGCCACCGAATCCTTCGTGTTTGAGAAAGCCGGGCGATTTACATTAGCATTAACTCTGCTAATGTAATGTGACTCCAAGTTAATTCAATGTATGAATATTAGTTCTATCAGCCATTCATTGCCTCAAGCTTTCACATTAGTGACAGTAAAAACGATTGCAGAAAGTCCAAATGTCCAATTTGCTTAGTGCCTTGTCTATGAGTTTGCCACAAACATAAAGAGATTTTTCTTAAAGCAGCAAAATTTGTCCAACTTTCTGGAAGGAGCTTAAAAAAGGAAAAGTGAGGTGAAAGACACATAGACATACACGGACCAGAATGAAAATGGACCTGTCGCTATCATTTCCCTATTAAATAAATATTGTGGAGTGCACAGTGTCAAGACAGTTTTTAGGGGTCAGCCCTTGTCTTTCCATATGTTTCTCTTTAGAAGGGATCAGAGCCCCCAAATCTTTCCTAGTACCCAAGTAATATAGATTTCTAGCCAATGACATGATTAGCTATTAGAGGGACTCAACTGCAAATATGAAAAGGATCTGTACAAAGACGCCAACCACTTTAGTGATGAGTAGATTTAGTAAATATTATAATTGCAATGTTAGCACAACTAAAATAAAGTAATATATCCATCACGTTCGACCAAGGGCGGAGAGAAGATGTGAATGAAAGAAAGAAAGGCCTATGCGTAAATTTAAAACTTTGTTTCCCCCATTGATCCCATTCATGGAACTCATAAGACAGGAACTAATGTACCCTTTTTTGTGAGAGAGGTTCCACGTCTTGGCTTACAATGAAAGGCTTTGTTAGCTGTGGGCATCACATTTGTACTGCCTGCAATTTTGTGGGTGGGTCTATAGCAGTGATTAGCATATTTAGCTTCTCTTTAAATAGCTGAGACATCACAGGGACCTAAGTGCAGGAGATTTAATCTTCAGTAAACAAAGCTCAGAGGAGTGAAAACAATTGTTTATCTGTAACCAAAAACTAATCTTGTTAGAGATAAAGGGTGGCATGTATGAAATTTGGCATTTAAAGGGGTTGTATCATTACATTAAATGGTCTTCAGAATAAGGGGACAGTGAAAACAAGAAACTTTGCAATTGGATGTCATTTGCAAAACTGTCTTGTTTTCACTGTCTCCCTTATCTTCGTTTTGTGTAAACACTGTTCCCCAGTGCTGGTCGGATTCCTCCTCCTTTCATTTCATTGGCTGCCGGCTCTACTAATTTACAAGCTGTCTGGCCCCCGGTCGTATTCACGGGAGTGTGCATTCTTGCCTCTCTCACTCAGAATAAGGGGCCAGCAACATTTCACTCTGCACAGCCAGCAGCTGCACAGTAAAACTGCAGCTGCTTCTAAAATCAGAAAACAGCAGAATTGTGCTTGGTGCCTAATGCTCCTGCGTGTAAACATAAAAAGGAGACAGATCTGTGCTGCTCTGGATGAGTTCATTGAAGACTGGATTCAACTGTAACAAACCTCCAGCTGTGAGAGAAGAGATCAGTGCTCTGAGTTCATAGAAGACTGTCTAGACTGAATGCAGAGCTTTAGTATATAAACAAACAGCTCTTACAAAATAAGACTGCATAGGGAGAGGAACGACACAGTGACATGTGGACTCGGACAGAGAGTGGGTGGGGGGAGCAGAGATGTGCTATTCCCTCCCACTGATCTCAAACAAACACACTGACTCAGGAGCGAGCACGAACAGTGAAGGGGGGATGATGTCATCCCCCTTCAGTTAAGAAACACCCAGCTGTGAGGCGAAGAAACACCCCTGGATTTGAGGAACTGAGAAAATCAAGTTTCAAGAAAACAGCCAAACTTATGAAGTGATACATCCCCCGTAAACGGCAAATTTTGTGCGCATAATATTAGTATAGAATGCCCCTGATTTATGAACCTGCTCTACAGTGGATCATAAATCAGGCGCATTCTAGCGCTAGTACGTCATTTCTGGCTGAGGTAAACCATTTTGGTCTACCTGTTCCAGCAGTAATGCCCCTAGAATTGCCGTGACAAAGCTATAAATCTATAGCTTCGTACAGTTCCAGTGCGCCCCACCTCCTGCAAGCCCCCCGAAATCAGGTGCTTTAGAAAGTGCCGCGGGCGCTCTGTAATGCGCCTGATACTGGCGTACAGGAGGCATTACACTAATGTGAACAGGGCTGCGCCTGATGTCGGGCTGAAAATATGCCAGACTTCTGGCGCAGCCCCATTCATACATGCCGCCTAAGGCTGTGTCCACACTGCACGGCATTACGATCGTATTTTCGGCGCTTTTAGTTTTTTAAAAGCGCCGAAGAAACAATCGTTCGTGCGGCCCCATAGGCGGCAATAGAAAAGATGAGCTGTAGTCTCCACAGCTCGTCTTTTCTCTGCTCGTCTTCTGGCGCCGGCGTATTATACAACATGTTGTATAATACGCTGCCGTTTTGAGGTGTCTTGGCGTCTTCCCATACAATACCATTACGGGGAGACTTAAAAAATGCGAAACGACCACGTTTTTTGCGCAAAACGTGTCAACAAACGCGGTCCTGCATCGGAAAAAAAACAGCCGCTTTCTGGCCGTTTTTTGTCCGATGCAGTGTAGACCTAGCCTAAAGAGTCTTCTCCAAGAGTGAGCTCCATCCAAGGTGACATCCCTCCCTGCTCTCTGTCTAATCAGGAAGCAAGATATGGACATAACCTGTGTGCACTCGGAGAAGATAAAATCTCTCTTATCTTTTTGCCAAGGTAATAGCAAAAGACTAACGTATTTGGAAAAAGTTTTCAATTATCTGTCCCTACATGTTGAAAGCTGATCTTTAGAAAATGCCTTTAAGTAGTCTATGATCTCCATGATATTGGTCTATGGCCAACTAAAGGGGATTCTATTTTTAAATATTCTACTTGCTATTGTGTTAGAGGAGCTGTCAACAACCCTTTTTTATTTGTCCTATTAGACCATATGGATCACGTAGAAGGGGGCCCACATTGTAACACCCCATCTATGATCCAGTATTATCAATGATGGTGACATAAAGGCGCAGACGTAGAAGTTGCAGACACTCCACTTTTTTGGGTAAAATTATTACAAAGGCAATTCCTACAATTTCTGATGGGGTACTGATGCTTGAGGTACTAAGATACCTAATGTAGTGAAATATCCAGAAACACATTGTGGGTAATGCTTATGTAATTACTTTATTCAATAAAGTGGAGTGACTGCAACTTCCAAGCCTGCGCCGATACAGCATCATTGTTGATAACACTACATGGCTACTTGGAGCCTACTCGACAAGGGGAGTAAGTGATTGGCAGCGGTTTGGATATTCTCTTTGACGCACCCATAACCATTGAACCTTATGATTGCACAAGCTTATAAGCTATCCATTACGTTATTACACTATCTATTGCTTCCTTTTCTCTACATATCCTATTAGCATCTATGATCCAAAGTGTAGAACTACTAGCTAGTAGCAACTCACGGCCTATCCATGTATTACAGGGACAGCCACTCATGTCTATATCTTTCTCTGTGATGTGATAACTTCATGCATTTGCCAGGAAAGAGGCTCCAAAGGAACGCCTTTACCTTTGGAGGACCCAACATGTCCATCCATTATATGGGCGGCCTATTGATTTCTATGTGAACTGTGTAATACTTTGTTTTACCTGTGGTGGTGCTGCAGGGGAACTGAACACTTGCTGCCTTACCTATTACAGCTGGTCATTATGGTCCTTAGAGGAGGGGTACTTTGTGAGCTGCTTATTAGTGTTGATCTAACTGTTCTAGAAAAGTTAAGTTCTAGTAGAACTTCTCAAATTTTAGAACTCGAACCAAACATTTTACTGTTCGTCCGAGTACGAGCATGCAATTTTCAGTTTCTTTTTCACCGGATTTCTGCACTTTTGGCGGCCATCCGATCACCTTTCTGCACCTTTGGCGGCCATTTAATCACTTTTCTGCCCTTTTGGCAGCCATCCAATCACCTTTCTGCACTTTTCCCGGCCATCCAATCAATGCAGAGCACAGAGAAGTGTCAAAAACGTCATCACTGAGGTGTAGGGCTGTCATTGGTTGCTGAAATCACATGACCATGTTATATATATATTTCACCGTATTGCCTTGTGAATGCCATTTTCAGCTATTTCTCTGTATTGTACAGACTGCTCTTAGTTAGAGAGCATTTTCCTGTCCATAGACATCAATTGTTACTGAGTTTGGTATTGCTGGCTGCATCTTTCCCACACCCAGAAGCTGTTATTTTGCGACATTTGGAGGCTCACATATCGCCCAACTCTCATATACATGGATATATATTATACAGAGTGCTTGGATTTGCTAAATCATACTCAGAGCCCAAAAGTTCTGTTTTTGCAGTTTTGGGGGTTCAGTAATTGTATAACACACCGTCTCCAAATCTCCTATGTATAAAAAGGGCTTTTGGGCCTCCTCAGTATGCAGGACCCTGTAGCAGCTGCTACTGCTGCACCACCTATAGCTATACCCCTGCTTGCAGGTTGTCCTCATCTTTTCAGTTAGCCATTGAAAGAAATGAAGTATTTTAGCCTCTCAGTTGTTTTCTGTCACTCTTAGAGACACATTTTCTTCACTAAGTTGTTCCACGTATCCAGTTTACTGTTATGGATGGTAATTCCAGCTTCTCCTCACCTGTATAGATATAAAAATTAACCAGAACATCTTCTCCCATTGACTTCAATGGGGTTCGAGTTCGAATAGAACTTCGAACTGAACTCACAAATGTTCAAGGGTCTAATCGAACTAGAACTTTTTACTATACGCTCAACACTACTGCTTATCCTTCAAAAGTCCTTCTACCAAAATGGGATTTCCAATTTGATCGATATATTCTAAATGGGTCTGAATCCTCTTCAATTCTAATATACAATATGGTGTCTACTACTAATGATTCCTTATATTTGGTAGAAATTCCATTTAAATTGTGCAGATTGCCATCAGTGTCTGACCCCGGAAAACAAATAAGGTTAAATTACCGTCATTAGTTTTTCAGGTAGAAAACCAGGCAGCGTCTGCATCCCCATTTTACAGATTGTGCTTCTAGACTAGACACATTTAGCTCTTCAGCCACCTGTCTAATCTCTATCTGAATGACCCATCGTAACACCTAATGAAGCTCTTAAGCATCTGGATTTCTTCTTCCAGCATCTCGACCCATTTGACATATTTTCACTACAAAAAAATTCAGTCTCATCCACGACTCATTTAAGTAAATATTGCTCACTGTGTCTTATGCTTAATGTATACCTATATTTAGAAACAGCCTGTATATATATTATGCAATGCACCACATTATGGGAAATGGTCTTTTCCCCACCTGTCAGCAGTCTCTAGCACCCTTTCCTCTGCCAGCAGACTTATACACAGTTCAAAAAACCACATTAGTAAACCAAAAATGGATCAAAAGCAATAGAGCAAATAGAAGACAAGGAGGAGAGGGATGCAGCTGCAGTATCGCTCGCTCCTTCAGTGTGTGTGAGGCTGTGAGAGGGGAGGGGGCGCAGCAGGAAGAAAGGCTTTAGTAGCTGAGAGCACACAGCACTGACATCACATCAGGAAAGGCTTCAAGAAGAATAGAGGTGGAAAATTTACAAAAGCAAAAAAAGGGAAGAAAAACAAACACAGTGGGGGCATATTTATCAGTATTGCCTAACACTTTGGCAGCATAAACATAGACTAGACGGGCTTGTACATAGGAGGCAGTATAATAGTAGTTATATTCTTGTAAATAGAGGGCAGTATTATAGTAGTTCTATTCTTGTACATAGGGGGCAGTATTATAGTAGTTATATTCTCTACATAGGGGCAGTATTATAGTAGTTATATTCTTGTAAATAGAGGGCAGTATTATAGTAGTTCTATTCTTGTACATAGGGGGCATTATTATAGTAGTTATATTCTTGTACATAGGGGCAGTATTATAGTAGTTATATTCTTGTAAATATAAGGCAGTATTATAGCAGTTATAGTCTTGTACATAGGAGGCAGTATTATAGTAGTTATATTCTTGTCCATAGGGAGCAGTATTATAGTAGTTATATTCTTGTACATTGGAGCAGTATTATAGTAGTTATATTCTTGTACATAGGAGCAGTATTATATTAGTTATATTCTTGTACATAGAGGGCAGTATTATAGTAGTTATATTCTTGGACATAAGAGGCAGTATTATAGTTATATTCTTGTAAATATAGGGCAGTATTATAGCAGTTATAGTCTTGTACATTGGAGCAGTATTATAGTAGTTATATTCTTGTACATAGGGGGCAGTATTATAGTAGTTACATTCTTATACATAGGGGCAGTATTATAGTAGTTTTATTCTTGTACATAGGGAGCAGTATTATAGTAGTTATATGCTTGTTTATAGGAGGCAGTAATATAGTAGTTGTATCCTTGTACATAGGGTTAGTAGATGAGAAGAGATACCTTATCTAGGTCAGAGGAGATGTCTTAGTAGCTGAGAGCACACAGCACGGCTCTAACATCACATCAGGAAAGACTTCAAGAAGAATAGAGATGGTAAATTTACAAAAGGGAAGAAAAAAAAAACACAGTCGGACTCATTTAGCAATATTGTCCAACAATTTGGCGGTGTAAACATAGATTTGATGGTCTTAAAGTGAAGCACATTTACCATAGTGTTGATAAATATGGCACATTTATAGACTGTTTAATCTAAGTTTACATCTTCTAATAGTTGGCTCACTTTATAGCACTAATTGTGTCAGAATTATGTGAAGTCACACCCCTTTGACATCTTGCCGGAAGAGGAGCCGAATTGTCTAGAAATTGTCTAAAACACATAATCAATATGATGTAAATAAAGTATACCGGGACTTTGGCGAAAATGACGCTAGAATTCTGGGAAAATTGCTATATAAATGTGCCCCCCATATGTGCAGGTTACGTATAAGCTCTACAGCAGCAGGAGGAGGGAGGGGGACTTTTTAGTTTAACAATAGCTATGCTCTGCTGACACTTTCCAGCTATCTATAAAGTTAGGTCCATTATCAACAGTAAGGTCAGCTCTTTTAAAGCTTTGCATTACTGTCTAAGCATGTCTAGATTTGATTGATATTACTGACGATTCACATAACGTTCACAGTGTGCAGAGTCAAGGGTTTTATTCTGACTAAAGCTTTAAATTCTTTGTGAGTTGACCATTGGGGGAAGTTCATGTACTTATAATAGGCTAGTCTAGTCTCCTCAATGAAATAATTCCAGGCATCTACAAATATAACCTACAAGGAAGATCAATGAGGTGAGATAGGACACTACTGAAAGACTATTACTATGAAAATCTATAAACTTTTATAAACTTTACAAAGTAATAGCAAAATATCAAAAAGAGACACAAATTTCCCGTACTCTCCTATACTGTCTACCATCCACAACATTTACAATTAATATAAAGGGGGTTTTTTAGAAAAAATTTTTTTTTTAATTTTGGGGGCATATTATGTATTAATTTTTGTCTAGAGGAGTATTTTAGTAGTTTATTTTTGTACTTGGGGGAGATTATAGTAGTATAGTCTTGTACTATAGGGGCAAGTATTATAGTAGTTATTTCTTGTACATAGGGTGCAAGTATTATTAGTAGTTAATATCTTGTACATAGAGGCAGTATTTATAGTAGTTATATTCTTATACATAGGGGGGTAGTATATAGTAGTTATAGTCTAGTACATAGAGGGCAGTATTTTAGTAGTTATATTCTTGTACATAGAGGGCAGTATTATAGTAGTTATAGTCTAGTACATAGAGGGCAGTATTATAGTAGTTATATTCTTGTACATAGAGGGAGCATTTTAGTAGTTATATTCATGTACATAGAGGGCAGAATTATAGTAGTTATATTCTTCTACATAGGAGGCAGTATTATAGTAGTTATACTCTTCTACATAGAGGGCAGTAGTATAGTAGTTATATTCTTGTACATAGGAGGCAGTATTATAGCAGTTATATTCTTGTACATAGAGGGGCAGTATTATAGTAGTTATTTTCTTGTACATAGGAGGCAGTATTATAGTACTTATATTCTTGTATATAGGGGACAGTATTATAGTAGTTATATTCATGTACATAGGGGACAGTATTATAGTAGTTATTTTCTTGTACATAGGAGGCAGTATTATAGTAGTTATATTCATGTACATAGGGGACAGTATTATAGTAGTTATATTCTTGTACATAGGAGGCAGTATTATAGTAGTTATATTCATGTACATAGGGGACAGTATTATAGTAGTTATATTCTTGTACATAGGAGCAGTATTATAGTAGTTATATTCTTGTACATAGGAGCAGTATTATAGTATGTATGTTCTTGTACATAGGAGCAGTATTATAGTAATTATATTCTTGTACATAGGGGGCAGTATTATACTAGTTATATTCTTGTACATAGGGAGCAGTATTATAGTAGTTATATTCTTGTACATAGGAGCAGTATTATAGTAGTTATATTCTTGTACATAGGGGCAGTATTATAGTAGTTATTATTTTGTACATATAATGCAGTGTTATAGCAGTTATATTATTGTACATAGGGAACACTAATATAGTAGTTACTGTATGCTCTTATCATAGGGAAGGTGACACTTGTCACAGGAGCCAGATCTTTCCAGATTAAAAGAATGTAAAATTGTATAAATGTGCTGAATGGTACAATAGATGATTTAAAGTTCCTAATTTTTGTCTCTCATTCGTCCTTCAAGCCCCCTTATCCTGCACATCTTACGCGCTGACAGATCACTTCATCTCCCCACCCAACTGTGTAAAATGGACTTTAGGGTCTCTAAAAACGTGTGATAAAATGACTTATAGGCTCTCAGTCCGTCTAATTACCCTTTATTCCAAATGTACAATTCATCTTTTATTGCTCTTACAACCGAATCCTCATTTTACGAGGTTGAGGAAGTAGCGGAACATAATTTTTCATTTTATTATCTGTCTGCAGCTGAGAATTTTCTAACCTGCAGTGATTTAAAGATCCTTGAAAGAAGCAGTATTGATAACTTTTCCTAGAAAATGTATCTGTCATTTCGTGTATTCAGAACTTTTTATTTAAGAGACAGACTTTTTGTGATGTCACAGTATTTGAAGAACCTGGAAAATAGGAGCTATGGGTTGTTAACCCTTCATTGAGATTCAGAGGCATAACTTAAAGCTAAGGGGACCAAGTTCAAAATCCATAAAGGGCCCCACCTACCATGTGCCATTTAAAATATTGGTATCTCCTTATGCGGTAGAGGAGTATTTGGGCCCCCTAAGGTTCCAGGGCCTGGTAATGACCGATACATCTCCCTATAGCTACGTCCCTGTTGACATTTGATGTACAGCAGGGGCGTTGCTAGGCTGTTTTATCCGGGGCACAAGCCTCGGATAAAACTCCCTGTTCCTCGAACCTCGCCGGGCTCCAGGCCGCTGCTGATGTACAGTTATGTCATGATGTTGATAAGATGGTTTTAAGCAGGCTCATTATTTAAGCTTGCTCCATATGTGGCAGGCAATGGCTACCGGCAGCAGCCAGAATCGGAGATAGCTCTGTTTCGAGCATTTTAATCTCTTATATGGTGTATTTAATGTGACCTAGCCATATAGAGAATTAAGAGATGGTGCAGTACACCGTTCCCATTGCCCCCTCCCCAGAATTCCATGCTAACCAGTGGTCATGGTAGCAAGGGGCCTAATCAAAACCTTTGTGGCTGCCATCTTATTACTTCATATGTTACTATTGCAGAACAGTGTACAAGCAATTGCGCCCCTAGTGGTCTAGTAACCCTAGAGGCTAGCCATACCAGTGCTTTTCTCTTACGGCAGTGTTAGTCCCTCAACTATATGCATCCACACCCCTTCCCCTTGTCTTTCCTTGTGTGTCATGTCTTTGTCGAATAATTGACTGCAAGATTAGAATATGCAAGTTCACTTAGTATGTTTTTTTGAATCTCTCTTTGTTTTCTATTTGACATTTGAGACATGTGCACTCAAATGTTGGGATTGTTCCTTGTATGCAAACACGGTCCCTAATGCCCTTTGTGCAATACTTTTGTTCACATATTACCCTGCTTTTCCATGGCCCACTACCGCCACTTTAACTTTAAAATGTGCATAATGACATGTTGATTGTATCATGTATGTTAGTATTTTCTTTAGTAAAATAAAGTACACAGTTGAAAAAAAAAAAAACCCTAGAGGCTAAAAATTCCATATAAAAAATTTAAAATAAAAAAATACAAGATCATAAGTATTTTATAACTAAAAGAAAAAAGTAAAATAGTTAAACATCATTGTTATCCCCACACACCTAAAAGGAAAAATATAAAAGTTTATTCCCTACAGTGAAAACTGAAGAAAAAAAACAATTGCCAAAGTTGCAATTTTGTTGGTCATTTCGTGTCCCCAATAAGTTTTAATAAAAAGTGACCAAAGAGGTACATGTATTCCAAAATGATACCAATAAAAAATCCACTTTAGAATGCAAGAAACAATCCTTCACTCAGGTCCACAGGTGAAAAATTTAAAAAGCTACTGGTAGCAGAAAATGCCATGGCAATGCAAACTTAAAGGGGTTTTGCCATGATCTCGTTTCATACCTCCTGCACCCAGCACTTCAGCTCTGTGTGCTCAGAAGGGGGCGTGTGTGATTTGTTTGAATTGCCTATCATGTGACCCAGCAGGATGACATCACCAGGCCTTTCCTCTCTCTAGTGAATGAAAGGTCTGTTTATGTATAGAGCTGTTAGTAGCTACACTGTTCAGAGTTAACATTTTTGCTTTACAGCACAAGGGTCCTCGGTTCAAATCCCTGCAGGAACTTAACCTGTGGATTTTTTTCCACTTTATCAATGCACAGACCTCATTGAGGTTTCTTTATTTTTATTTGCACTGTTTGACTTATTACTAACTAGTCCAAAGGACATGAGTAGAATGACAGCACCTGGGGTTTGAACACTCAGTAGCTGCCTGAGAAGAGAGGTGATGTCTGAGCATGTGCGACCAGGACTGAGGAGCTCACAGCCCTGGTCGTATCCCCTGGAGATGAGCTGTAAACAATGGATCACTAAAGGAGCAGTTAAGATAAAAACGGTGCAGAATTTTTAATAATGGTGAATGGTGAAAATGTTTATTATTTAATTTTCAAACTTCCCACGTCAATTTTACTTTGTGGCAAAACCCCTTTAAAATAAAACCATAACAAAAACTCTAAAACCTTGGTATCAGTGGAGTCGCCCCCACCTGGCTAATCTACTTTTCATTGTTGCTTCTGGTTTCTTGTTGCTCTAGTGTGACTATTCAACATCACTTCCAGTTTTTTAAGGATACCTCTGGGTCTTGGAAAGTGGAAGTAATGCTGTATATTACAGTACATGCGTTTCGTACGATGTCACTTCCAGTTCCCAAAGCATTGGGGTAATCTAGGCCAACTTGAAGTGTCTTCAGATGTTGCACCGGAAGTGATACTTTGGCAGAAACAGCATGAATGGTCCAGAGCGACACTGAAATATCAGTTAAACCTTTGGAGCCTCTAACCTCCCTAATCCTAGTCCTAAAACAAATTTAGGGTTAGGGTAAATTTTTGGAGCGATTTCCGCCAACATTCAGTCCATGCCTGCCCAAAGCAAATTGCTTCCATTTAGGTCGGATTTGACATTGACCCAAATCGAAGCAAGGCACTGATATACACTGTTGTATGAGGTTGCAGTGTACAAACTAAACTGAGTCCATCAGAATTCTATAGACATCGGTATCAGTACAACATTCAGTATTCTGTCCAAGGAGCACCACACACCAGCTTGAAAAAGTAAATTGCCAATGGCTAATAGTAGTTTTCAAACCATAGCATATCTGCAAAATGCCATAAATGTAAGGATAGTGGCCCCAACCATTGACAGAAGACACTTCCTGTGATCTACATTTTGTCTCTCCTTGTTATCTCCTCCAATTTGCTACCAGCCCCATATAGGATGTAATGTGCCTCCATTCTTGCAATAGGTGGGGGCTCAAAAATGAGATATAATAATCTTATCTAGCCAAAAATGTGTTTGATAAGAATTCCCCCCGTTAGCTGAAGTTTTAAAGGGGTTCATTCTTCAAGACGTTTTTTGAGGTGCCCATGTATGTTTCCTTAAAGGGAATGTGTTATCAAAAAATGAGTCATTGTTTTAGTCCCATTTTTATGTTAAACACATTTTTTAGGAATTTTTTGTTTTTTGTTTTTTTTTAATTTTTCATATCACTTTCAATATTTTTTAATAATTCTTAAGTCTTGTAGTTTTCACTTTGGCCACTAGGCCTTGTTGACACTGCTTCAACAGCAGTTAGAGAGATGCTTTACGGTAGCTTCATGCACATCGGAGACTTAAGACTGACTCAGTCCCATTGACTTCTATAGGAGAGTTTTCTAGTCATGCTCTGTGACCTGGGAAGAAATCAGTGTGCAGGGAGGTGAAAGGGTGAACTTGTGACTGGTGGATCCTGTGTTATCTATTCACACTGGTGTCTCCTTTCAGTTTGACCCTCTTTGTGCTGAGCAGACAACTGAGAATCTTTCTGTACAGAACAGAAGTGTCAGACTATTATGAGGCCTAGTGGCCAAAGTGAAAACTGCAGGGCTTAAGAATTATTAAAAAATATTGAAAGTGATATGGAAAATGGAAAAAAAAATAAATAAAATAACCAAAAATTCTTAAAAAATGTGTTTAACATAAAAACGTGAGTTAAACAGTAAGTCATTTTTCATGACACATTCCCTTTAAGAAGCTGTGGCAAGGAAAACATAGTATGGCAGAAGAACCATTGACATAAATAGATGACCATGGATAGGTTGGATCCACAAGAGGGAGAAGCTCTTACATAGCAGCTCTGTTCTTCTGGGCTCCAAGCTCTGTTCTTCTGGGCTCCAAGCTCTGTTCTTCCGGGCTCCAAGCAGGGGTCCTTCATATGCCTTGATAGGTTTAGTAACCCAGCTAAGGAGGATGACTCAGTAATATATATTTAATGAGTATTTTCTATTGCAGAGAGAAAAATCCTGTTGAGACGTCTTGTAATGTGTTAAGTATTTATATGTTTATTGGAAGACTTTCTAGACCGTTGCTTTAATAACATTTCCTTCTTTTAACAGTGAAGAAGTCATGGTGAGCGGGATGTGGATATTCTTGTAGAAGATATGCACGCTCTTCCCCAGGTATCCACTCTTTCTTTTTTCCACTATAACAGCAAATTACACCAAGATACGATATTGCTTTTTACTTATGGTTATTGATATTGACTTTCCGAGCCTGTGCGGGGACCTGGCGTGTGCCCACGTGGAGAGACAGCGTAGACAGGCAGTTTTAGTGCATTCATGCTGAGTCAAATGTAGACAAAGACACTATAGTACTGAGGTTTTCACGCAAAGCTTCCTGGGATTTCATCAGTCACAGGCTACATCTATGTAATAACAATGCCCTAAAAACAGGGGGAAATAAGTTTATACTGAATGACACATTTCTACCATTAACGTTCATGGCCATCTAGTAGACCATGGTGGGGCAGTGCTCCTGGAACAGTATGTACACAAAATGAAAGACAGGGCAGCACCTAGTTCTAGAACAGGGGTCTGCAGACTGATAGAATATGGGATTTTATAACAGCCACAGAGCCACAAATAGCAGACCACTGATCTAGATAGTAAGGACTTTGTACTATCCAGTATAATGGTCAGAGGCACAGCCCCAAAGACTTTTTCTCTAAGCTTAAAGGGGATGGATCGCTTCCTTACTTCGGCTGATTCACACTTCTCTTAGCTTCCCAGCTCTGTGAATGCAGGGGCGTTTCTTCCCCTCCCAGCTGGATGACATCATCCCCCCTTCACTGCTGGCCTGAGACTCCCCCCCCGCCCCGCTGAGGCCACCTCTCACGGGGTCTCTCCCGATCAGTCTTATTTTAGAAGGGCTGTATACATACCACAGGCTGCATTCAATCTAATCTGAGCCCTGATCTCTCACAGATGGAGTTGTATTACAGCTTAATTCGAAAGGCACAGATCTGCGGTTAGGCAGGATATTTAGGCACTGGGCCCACACTGTCATGTTTTCTCCTTGTACCATCTGCTGAAGTCTGTTTCTGCTAGGTGTGGAGACAGAAAAATGCTACGGCCCCTAACTCCGAGTCATTCTGTACAGCCCGTGAATCGACCCAGGGGCTGTACAGAATGTAAATGAGCTCTCAGCTAGTGAAATGCAAGGAGGAGGATTCAGGAGGGATTAGACCCACACTGGATATCAGTGTAAACAAAAACACAAGATAAGGGACACTGTGAGAACAAGGCAGCTTTGCTAATGACAGCCAATTGCAAAGTTGCTTGTTTTCACTGTCCCCTTATTATGAAGACCATTTAATGAAACGATAACACCCCTTTAATTGTCATATAGTGGTTACGGCGACCAGAATTTGTAAAATATAGGAGGGAAATTATATAAAGGAGTTTTCCATCCTTGACAAATGGATAACCTATTCTCAAGACAGGTCATCAGTATTAGATCAGTGGGGTTCCAGCTTTCAGGATGTCCACTACAGTCAGTTGAAGGGTCCATATAGTGCTTTTGTGATTGCTACAGCCTCCTTAAAGGGGTTGTCTCACTAAAAGGATTGCTTTTTATGTTAAAGATCTTGCAAACACAAGTCACTTTGAAATATGTATCCATTAACAGTGTCCTACCTATTCCTAGATATCCCCTATTGGGCTGCTACAGCTCCTAAGGTCACTATAGCTACAGACCTGTTTGATCTCTCATGATAGGCTGCCAGTGCTGGTTGCTATACCTACAGACCTGTTTGATCTCTCCTCATAGGCTGCAGCACTGGTTGCTATAGCTACAGACCTGGCTTCTACTGCCCCTAGTAGAACCCAGTTAACACCCCCCTGAATTCAAATTTGAAACCAAGAAAACGGGGACTGGGGGGAAGATGAAATAGGATGTGTGGGGGAAAAACCCCTTTAAGGGTTTTCAGGTTTTTCCCAAACTTGAAAATTAAACATTTTGTGTGTTTTGGCCTTTGTAGCTTTTTAAATGTTTGGGGTTTATTTTTCACCGATGTATTGCGGGTTGTTTGGTCAGGCGTATCCCACGGCGCGGGGGGCCCGGGCCACCCCCATCCCCCCCAAATGGGACTTTGCTTTACTAGGGGCGGGGATTCGCTCCAAGAAATTGAATGTAATGTATTCCAATACGAAAATATTGTTTGAGGGGGGGTGGGGAAAGCCTTTAATCCATAGTTTTTTTGTGAAAAATTTTGGATTACCGTAATTTCGGCGGAAATTTTTTCCCCCTTTATTAAAAAGTGAAAAATACGCGGCAAAATCCCTTGGACGAAATTACCCCGTGGGGATCTTTCCCCTTAGGGTGTGCTTTACACAGTGGTTTTTTGACACTTTTTTTTTTTTAGAGTTTTTTTTGCAGCAATGTACGGGCTTAAAATTGTTTATCCCTTTCCCCTGCAAAAAAAACCCGTTTCCAAAAACGCGTCACTTTGGCCGAAAGGGGGTCGGATTTTCTCCCCCCCCCCTTCCTATAGGCATGTTAATATTTGGGGCCCCCCCCCCAAAAACCCGGAGGGGAAAGAGAATAAAAACATGTACAATGGTTTTGGGGCCCGCCGGTGGTCTGAAAAACCGCCGGGGGGAAAAAACCTGTGCTGGTGGTGAGTTTGTGGGGGGTTTTTCCCATAGGGCCTTTGGAAAAAAATTTTTGCGCCGTTTTTCAGCTTTTTGAAAAAACGCAAACCGTCGGAAAAAATTCTTGGAAATCCTTTGCCGGGGGGACAGGGCCCTTTAAACATATTTTTTTAGGATGTTTTCATACATTGCGTTTTTTTTTTTTTGGGGGGGGGGGTGGGGGTTCACAGATGCACAACAATTAATGCTGTGCATTTCTGCCCAAAAAGAAAAAAAAGCACCAAAAACGCACTGTGTGAAAGCACCTTTAGGATGTGTTCAATACATTTTTGGAAATATTGTCGATTAGAAAAATGCATTCAAAAGTGCTGCATAAAAACGAGTTTTTTGGGCTGCATTTTTTTTTTTGGGCTGCCAGCAGGATCTTACTCAAATTGTTTTAAAAATAGGGCCCCTGCTGCGTCTAAGGATCAAAAATTTACTGACATTGTTTGAATGGCCAAAAAGAAAAAACCCCTTCGAAAGAGAAGAAAACACACACCCATACCCCCCCAAACTTTTAGGTTTGCAAAGAGGGACACATCAGGCCAGGGCCTCTAAAAAACCCCCAAAAATTTGCCCTACCCCAAAGGGGACACGCCCCCACACAAACATCCCAAATTTTTAGAAAAGGCAAAAAGGGACACATTTTCGGGTTTGCTTTGTAGGGAAATTGTGAAATATTTAGAAAATTTTTTATGTAATATAAAAGCCAGGAAGCAATCAGATCCCTTTTTACAGCAATTTTATTCGGGTTTTTTGGGTTACCCTGTTTCCACGAAAATAAGACTAGTGAATTTTTAGTTATGCAAACAAATTTGGGCTTCTGCTGATGTTTGTGATGAAATCACTACAATATATTTTAATTTCTGTTTTATGTTTTGTTCAAACCCCCAAAAGGAATTATTGTTCATAGAAAAAAAAAACATCCCCTTTAAAAAGAAATTTAAGCTCGCCTTATGGAGCAAAAATTTTAAAATTTAAAACCCCTGTTTTATTTTCGGGGGGGGAAAAAAGGGTACAAATCTGTTTCCTAAAGGGAAAAAAAGGGGCATTTTTAAAAGCTAAAGGGAAAAGGGGTTTTAAAAAAAAGGGACTGTCCCTCCAAAATAGGGACAGTTGGGAGGTATGCACATCGGCGATTACTCGTCTGAACACTGATGCATGTATTACATTGAAAGCAATGGAAATCATCCTGCATATTGTTAGATGCGTGTTTGGGTTCGTTTAGGGTGGGAAAAACAGATCCAAGGATCTTTAAAAATGGATCCAAAAAAGGTCAAAAACCCCCCCCCGTGAAAATCCCCTTATTTTTGTGATTGCCGGGGCTTGTGTGAATGCTGAAGGGACCTTTTAGGGATTTATATGGGGTTCATACTTGTTATTTTCTGTTGCGTTTTGTGATGATGGGAGCTTCTTCAATTTTTTTAAGGTTTTAGGATGTAATCCCTGACGTTGTGTGATTTCTGCAACCTTTTCAAAAGTTTAATGGGGTCATACCTTTTAAATCCCTTAATGGAAAAGCACACGGGCTTTTTTTACAGCGGCCGGTGCAGGGGCCTCTGTCTTTTCAGCGACACCACAAAAATGTCTTGCAGGGGGAAAATTTTTTTATATCTTTTTTATAAATTTTGGGTAGGAACAGAACTGCAACTTTTAAAAGTCTTTACCTGGGAACAGGGGAAGGGTTCCAAAACCCCGTTGTTTTAACCCCCAGACCGGGGAGCAAATTTTCGAAGCCTATTTCCCCTGCTCCATCGCGTCATGGAGACTCCTGGTAACCCAATGGAGCCAAGGGAAAGTCTAGAGTAGCCCCCGGGCTTTTTCTGTATAATCAAGGTTTTGGGTCAAGGCACAATTTTGTGTGCCCTGAAATGCAGCCTTGTCACCCTGGGCACAACTTTTTAATTTTTTTAGTATATAAACAACATGTAATATATTAAAAATTTTAAAAAAAGTGTTTTAAATAGTTATCCCTTAATGGGATAAAAAAGGGGAAAAAATAAAAAAGTATAGAAAATTGAATAAAATAAATATTTAATAAAAGTATTTTTTTGGGGTTACACTACCCCAAAAAAAAATTATTTTTACAAATTTGGGATCTATTTGGGCCGTAATAAAAATGTAGGGAAATTTAAACCTTGGGGTGAAATGTGAATGGTGTATAAAAAGAAAAAAAAAAAAAAAAAAGATTTTCAAAACCCTTCTGCCAAAATTTTTTTAAAAAACTTTTTAAATATGGCCTCAAAAAAACTTTTCCCCCCAAAAACAAAATCCCATACAATTTCGCACTTAAAAATAAAAAACGAAAAAATGTAGCTGGTCTTTAGCTGGTTTTCAGGCATGGGGTTTAAAGGGTTACTCACCACTTTTTGCTATTGTTGCAGTTTCTTCATCTGTTTATACTGGTAATCACCATGGGCGACATGTATGATCGGGCTTTTCGCCCGTTTTTTGGCGTATCTGCCCCCCCAGCCCGATCCCCCCCTGGGGGACGCGGGATTCTGTTAGGCGCAGTGTTCCCCATTTTCGCTGCCCCCCCGCATGAAGGGGCGGGCAGTGGGGGGGCAGGGTAGGCGTTCCGGGGGGGACGGGGGCGCGTCGTATACCCCGAGCATGTACGAGGGAGTCGGAAAAGCGGGGCGCAGTGCAGCGCCGGCAGCCCCGACAGGCAGACCGGGGTTTTTTTTGGAAAATCCTCCGACAGAGGCGAATGAAGAGGATCCAAACAGCGGGGGGAAGCGATAAAAGATCGCGACGAAACTCGGCGCTCCGCCCCCTGCAGCAGGGTAGATTCAAAAAAATCGCCTTTTTAAAGTCGGAAAACAGTGAAATAAAAGAGATTAACGTAAAAAATAAACATAATTAAAAAAAAAAAACACTTTCCCAAAATTCTAAAACGGGCAAATCAAGAATTAGTATGGAAATTTGCGGGAAATACAGTAATTCAAATTTGAAACCCTATTCTCATTGGTGGGCCAAAAACCCACCAATCAGAATAGGAGCGACAGTGAACCCTTTAAAAAACCTAGGGGGAAAGGATTGACCAATCAGAATCCAGGGGCGGGATAATTCAAATTACAGTAAAAGACGAAAAAGCTGTTTGGGCTGAGCTAGGGGGGCCCCTTGGCTATCCCCAATCAAAAAGGCAAAAAGACCCCATTTAGTCTATGGAGAATTTGCCAATGGAACCCCGGGGGAAATTCTCATGGGGGCGTTGGGCAGGGGGGGTTTTGGGTATAAAAAAATATTTTATTAGTTAAACATATTGTTTTTTTTTAAGGCCCCCAAATTTTCCCTTTAAACAAAATAAAGAAAAAAACGAAAAAATTTTTTTTCGACCCCCTATTTTAAATTCAATAGGAAATTCCCGGGTTTTTAATTTTTTCCCCTTTTTTTAAGTTTTTTTATTTTGCTTTAAAAACCCATAGGAGCGGCTGTTCCCCATTTCCTAAGGGAAAATTGCCAATCAAGAGGGCGCCAAATTTTTTTTTTCCCCATCTTGGAAAAAAATTGCCTTATTTAAGGGGGGCCCGTTCAAAATCAGTTTTCGAACCCTGATTTTGAAGCCCGGGGGGCTTTTTCCCATTGGGAATAAGGGCGCGCTACTTTCTATGGGAATTCCCCCCTTTGGGGAAAGGGGAAATTTGGCCCTTTTTTGATTGGTTTTTATCCCCCGCCCAATGGGAAGCGAACGGAAACGTTTTCCGGGTTTTCTATTGCAACCCCTATTACGCTCTCTGAAAACCCGTTGGGGTTTTAAAGTTTTTGTAAAAAGGGGTTTTACGAAAAAAAAATTAAATAAAAATCATTTTTTTTTTAATACTTTTGCCCAGGGCGATGCGAGATTTCAGAGCGCCCCATCTCCATAGCATAATGGGAGAAGTAGCTCGCGCTCTGAGGGGGTGGGATACCAAGCCACGCTACTCAGCCAATCAGCTCTTTTCTGTCTTTTTACTTATTTTGAATGTCCCCCTTTGATTTTGTTTGGCCCAAAACTTCTCCATAGGATATAATGGGACTTTGTGCTCCTTTTGATTTTTAATTCTCTTCATATTTAGAATGGGCCACTGTCGTCCTTTCTGATTGGCCCAAAACTTCTCCATGGATATAATGGGACATTGTCGCCCCCTATTCTGATTGGCTGGTTCCCCCGACCAATGAGAATAGCTTAACAATTTAAATTACTGTATTTCCCCGGCAATTCTCTCTATTGAAATTTCCCCTATGTAGCCCCGGTCTCGCGCAAATTCGTGTTGGGTTTTTTTAATGCTTTATTTGTAAAGAAGGGTTCGGTTTTATCTGATAATGTTTTACTTAAAAAAAATAATTTTTTATTAATCTTCTGCCGCACGGGCTGAGGCCAGATTTCAGCGCCCATCTCTCCTTAGACTATAATGGGAAAAGTAGCTCACGCTCTGTTTGGCTGGGATAGCAACCCACCCAGCTCAGCCAAAGCTCTTTTCTGTTTTTTTACTGTTTTTTGAATTATCCCCCGTGGATTTGATTGGTCTAAACTTCTCCATAGACTAGAAGGGGTCTTGTGCTTATTTGATTGGCGAGTAGCCAAGCCCCCGGTGCTTAACCAATCAGCTCTTTTCAGCATTTTTACTGTATTTTGAACTATCCGCGTGGATTCTGATTGGTCAAAATTTCCCCCATAGTTTAATGGTTCACTGTCGTCTTTATTCTGATTGGCCGTTTATCCCCGACCAATCAGAATAGCTTTTGATTTGAATTACGTATTTCCCGGCAATTTCAAAATCCTAAATTTTGATTAGGATATTGGAAAGTGATTTTTTTTATGTATTTTTTATTTTTTAGGGTTTAGCTTTTTCCCGAGGATTTGAACGCCTTTATAAAGGCGATTTTTGATTTTATTCCGCACCCACTCTGGAATGATTTCTCCCGTTCCGCCTGTCCCGCAGGAACTGTTTTTTTTGGCGCAGCCCCGCCGGCGCCTAAGCCCCACTGGCCCCTGTCCCCGCCCCTGTGCCCCACACCACTGGCGAGGGCAGGGAACTTTTCCCCCCCGTATAGTGCGCTACCTCGGCGGCGAATCATAGGCGCGCGCCGCACTCGCCTCAGTCCCGCACTGGCCCCAAACCACTGGCCAGGCGCGGGGACTTTTTCCCCCCATGTATGACCGCATACCTCCCGGCGCCGAATCATAGGGCAGCCCCGACTGACCCCGGACCCGCATGCCCCCCAAAACATGGTGAGGGGGGGACTTTACATGCTTGTATGAGGCGCCCCCCCCCCCGACATAAAAAGCGCGATTCTGCCGGAAAAAAAGGCGGAAAGTTGCGGGCCCGACCCCGGGGGGGGATTCATACTTTGGCCCCCAAAAGTTTAGTAATGGCTATGCAAGGTACCACAGCACTATCCCATTTAATCTGGTGTTTGGCAGGGGGTCCCGGAAGTTGGACCCCAACAATTTAGGGCGACATGTATGAAAGGGGTTTTTCACCCTTTTTCTGGCGTACAATGCGCCCTAAGTAGGGCTCGGTTAATGTGTAAAAGTAGTGTTAGGGCATTGTTTGTAAGACTCGACCTTTGTAATGCGCCTAACATGGGGGGGTTTGGGGGCGTGACCAACCGAATTTTTTTAGACCCCTATTTTGAATGGGTTTGGCAAAAAATAAGGCGCATTACTGCTCGGGGCAGGCAGACCTATGTCAGTGTGATCTGAGGAGGCTGAGGAGCGAAGGGTAGATTTGCTGAAGGGCAAAAATGTCCCCTTATTTCTCAACTTTCCCCCCAGACAATAATAAAAAGTAAATTTTTTATAAATTTTCAAAAAGTATAAAATGTTATTTTTTAAATTTAATGAAAAATATGATCTATTTAAATTAAAAAAAAAAAATTATAATTTGCCAAAAATATAAAAATATATCCTATAAAATGTATTTAAAATTAGTAGAATCTAAAACAATTTTACATTAAAAAACCCATTGTTTGTTGTTCAGATTTTTTTTATTTAAAATTTTTATAATTAAATTTGAAATTATTGTTGCTGTCTACCCCTTTTTTCTATATGGGGAAGAGCCGCACAGCACAGGTTTGTGGGACCGTGGTTTTTAAGCCAGATCAGTCCCATAGTTTCATTTCACTGACATGCTATTCTAATGATTTTCTTTTTTTTCCAGCCTGCTATACCTTTATACATTTTGGGGCATTACTTATGCGCCTAAGTGAATGCGCCAAAACAAGGCGAGGCGCGTGAAATTTAGAACGCTATAATACACATAAACCCCTTGCATACATTCAGGCGCATTGTAGGCTGAATATGAGTCTCGACACTTCCCTTCGACGCGCCTTCGTTCATACATGTCGCCCTTAATATTAATGGCTTACCTTCAGGATAGGCTATCAGCTGTGTCAGTTTGAAAGACCCCCTTACCTTTACAGTGTACCCATGGGCATAACAATAGGGACTTTAAAATTTGCAGTCATGCAACATGTACCACTCCCAGCATGCTATACTCACAGACAATAGGAAGTCAAGAAATCGAACGGTGTTTTATTTGCCCCTGACATTGTGGCATGACATGTTGGGGTATATCCGTGCGCCTGTGTGAAAAAAACAATGGGGCTTTAGGCTACTCCTCCTAGGTATAGAATTAAGGAAATAGCTGACACCAGCAAACATGAGGCATTTACAACTTTTATTGTAAAACCAGCAAAATTTCACAATTCTACTTTAATGCAACTTCCCTGGTGGTCAAAACTGGTAGACACTGTTCTGTTGTCAGCATTGTTATAAGAAGTTGTATACTGTGCTTGCCTCCAGTGGAAATGATTGGGGGAGGAGAAATTTTTTCCCCCCATTGGGCCCTCCGTAGGAATACTGATTGGCGGCTAACTGACTGTGCCTTCCTACAATGCCTCCTTAGGGACTGTAGGGCCACGGAGACACAGAGGTGAGGCCCTGACACTGGGCCCAAAACCTCTGCCCCTCCTTTTTTGGGGAACCCGATCCTTACCAGGTCACCCCAACAGAAGACCGTAACTGCTATGCGTAGTAAAACACAGACAAGGGACAAACAACCGGAACAAAAAGAGAAGTGGGCGGCCAGGTCAGTAACAAAGGCAGCCGTACAAGAAGTGAGACAAAAGTTTAAACCCCAGGAACCAGGAAAAAGGAGTCAGAGACCACAGAAAGTCAAATGAGTACAGGCAAACTTATAGGGAACGGAAACATTGAGGCAAAGAAGACGGGAAAGCAGAACTATAAAAAGGGAAGGGGAGGAAGGGAGCAGAAGTGTGGGAAGAAGGAACTGTCAATCACCAAAGAAAAGTAACCCCAAAAGTGCTGGAGGGGTTTTAGCCACGGGGGGTTGGCCAGGGAACAATTAACATACAGGGAAAAAAAGGACCAGTTCACATTTGGGGAAAAGGAATAAAGGATTACGTTAAAAAACCTTTGGGTTTTGTTTTACCGGCCGTGGCCGGCGACCAGAGCCAAAAGCCGAGGGTGTGTCAGGCAAAATCATGACAGCTCCTCCCTCTTGTCCTATTCAGTTGGATGTAGAAAGTGGATGTTGAAGTACGTACTGTATCTTGCAAGGTATCACACTGAGAATTATAAGGAATGTGTCAGAAGGCACCACTCCGCATGAAGCTGACTCACATCAGATTTTATTGCTCTCTCTGACAAGTTGGCTTTTCGAGTGAAAAATCACTATTATATGTTGTCCTTCAGAAAATGCAGGAATATTGGTATGAAAGTAATTGCCAGCCGAAAAGGTATCAAATCTCATTCTGTAGCCCAAATTTCATCATCAAAAGATCATCGTCCGTGTCATTATTTACTGTGGTGGGAAGTGATGGAGCTCTGCTGACAATAAACACCAAGCCGGAGCAGTAAACGCCATAGGTTTATTGAGGATCATTAAAATCCTGGAGAGTCACAGAATAAAAAGCTGAAAAAGAATCACACAGGAAATCAGTTTTATGTTTCCTTCCCAGAGACCTACTGTTTTTAAAGCCCGTGGGGAGCCATCACCCGGGTGGGGGGATGTGTTGATCACAGCAAAAGGCAAGAGTATAGTTCTTTCAAGCCCGCTTTTTAAGGGGTAAATTGGGGGCCCCCAGGAGACAAAGGGGGGGGCCAGACAAAGGTTGTTTTATATATGTTTTCTGTTGGGTGAGGAAAGGGTTTTGTGAGGATTTAATGGCCCGAGGAAAAAAGGTGCAAGGGGCCCCTTTAAAAAGTGTGGACTTTGAATTTGGCTTAAAGGGGTTGTCTCTCTAGGATATGCCATCAGTGTTTAATAGGCTCAGGTCCCATAGATGGAACCTGAACCTATGGGTATGTTCACACGGGCAAATTTAGGGCGGGGGACATTTTTTTTTTTTCCTTTTTCGTACTTGGGGCTCTAATTGATCGGGATTGTCGCGCGGGGAGATAAGTGAAATTTTCAATAACTTACGCCGAATTTGGGCCGCGAGTTAAAGCATGTCAATTGGGGGCCCCCCCGCGGGGGTACGTGCCCATTTAGCGCGGGCCCCCCAAATCATCCAGAAAAATTGGGGGGCCCGTCTGTACGCGCCGATTTAAGCCCGTGTTAAAAAAGCCTATTTTCCAAACCCAGTCCTGAAAACATTCCCCCTTTTGAAAAAGGAGAGGTGGGCGGGACCCCCCCCCCCTCCCCTAAAACATCATAAACAGTGGCATTTTGGCCCTTTGGGTAAAAATCGGACTTTCCATTCAGGCCTATAGGAGAGTCCCCCCCAAAAAAACCCCCTTCAGAAAGCCCCGGGGAGGTTTCTGGGGTTGTTTAGGAGATAGGTGCCTATCAGACAATGATGCCATATCCTAGCAGTATGTCATCAATGTCTGTAATGAGACAACCCCTTTAAAGTCAAAGTCGACCCTAATCAGAACTCTTTGATTCCGGTTAGCCTAAAGAATTTTTGAAAAAATTTGCCCCCCCCAAAAAAATCGATGATGACCAAAAAACCCTAATTTTGAGGGCTTGGGTTTTAAAGGGGTTTCCCCAAAATGGTTTAGGAGATTAATTTACTAGTCTGGCAATGTCACACTTCATGTCTAACAGAGTTAACTTCAATTGCTTTACATTAATATGCTATAGTTAGATGCAGTTGCCAGGAAATTTGTTATTACAAAATCACTAACATAAACCATGGAATAAACATTAATGTACTTCATTGCTCAGTGTATTTTACATGAAGCAGTGATTCTATGATCCTGTAACATTGTTACAGACCCACTCCCCAAATGCTCTGTCCTTTTTAAAAGGGGTTTTTTTATTCCCCGTTTTGAAGCGAACTGTTTTTTTTGTTAAATTTTAAATCCGGGAGTGTTTTCCCCCTGAGTGGGGTGTTTGGGTGACATCATATTCTGTGTTGGGGGAAAGGGAGAATTCAAAGCTTGCAGCCTCCTGCATGCTCCTCATGTCCGCAGAGCTGTCACCTCCATCCCTGGCTTCACAAGCTCCTTGTAACCATTTGATAACATTTTTGAGATTTATACTTGTCCGTAGTGTTGCTCTTCCAATTCAAGTCAAATTTGACCTGAATCCAAGCGTTTCGACTCAGGTTGGTCCAAATAAACATTTTACTAAATGTACTAAAAAAAGCAATACTAACTGTAATCGTAACCCAAATCCTAAATTGAGGTTAGGGTTTTTAGGCCTTTTTCGACTTAATTGCTCCATCATGATTTCCATTCACTACTGTTCCCATGGCACAGTAGGCAGGAAGTGATGTTGGAGCAATGTTGTCAGTAGACTCCGAAGTGCAACAGAGATGTAAAATAACCATGTAAAGACCTAACAACTCTAATCTTAATTCTAATTTAGAGTTAGAATTAGAATTAGGGTTAAGGTTGGGTAAGAGCTAGGGATAGAGTAAATAAAAATGGGTTTGGCATGTACCAAACCTGAATTCCTTTACCAGGAAAGATAGAAACTTAGGAAATGCTACCAGACTCCCAAGATGCCCCCGATGAGCAGAAAGAATGGACCATAGTGCATCATACAAATGAATATCCCAATGGCTATGTAAATAAAAAAAGTGGCTTTAGCCAGAGCATGCTGAAGCCCCTTTAGTCTGATGAGTGCTAGGGGTCCTAGTGGCTGGACACTCATGATTACTCAGCGATGGGTTATCCTAAGGATAGGTCAGCACCATATAAAACTTCAAAATCCCTGGAACATGGGCCTGAATTTTGGGATTTGTATTATGGCCTCAATACCCTATGGAACCAATCTATAGGGTGCTATAGTGATCTACATTTGGATCAGCAGGCTCTAGGGTGTTCCTTTGGTTGTCGTCATAATATATACTATAGATGCATGTAACCATTTATAAAAAAAAAAAAAATCTAAAAACTAAAGTAATGTGGATCCAATCCTAAAAAAATCCACTGTTTGATCTTTATGGCTAGATAAGAGAAGTCCAACTATAAATTCTTAGTGTCTGGAGCTAAGAAACCCAACCCCAGAGGATACAAATAAGAAGCAATGAGGATATTTGTTATCCTTCTGTGGCAAACAGCAGAACCTTACATGTGACTGTGTTATTTTCTGGGAGGGAATGTTGTTTTCTGTCAAATCCGATGTGTGAGAGAACAGAGAACATCTACAGGGATTTTGTTCTGACTGAGAAAAAATGCTGAGAAGTTGGAATCTTTTTTATTTCGGCTTTGGACGGTATTTGTCCCCGCGCGACGCTCTCACCAGAAATGTAATAAAATACTGTCTTTCTTTTGATTTGTTCAATAAATGCAGCAGAGAGACGAGCGCTGCTTTTCTTATTAAATCTCACAGATGTCCTTTAAGCCACTCTGTGCACCAAAGCCAATTGCCTCAAACTTCTGCTTAACTTAAAGGGATTGAAAGCTTTACGATGTTGTGTCGTGACCAAAAAGAGACACAAATGACATGAACTGGCAATGTGAAGGTAAGAGGAACGGCCTCACAACATAGTGTTTACATCCTGGCAATTCCAGTTACTTTCATCCTATGGAGGGTGCTGCAGTAATTGTGAACAAATACAAAAAGTTGAAGGGAACCAGTCTGCGGTTTCATGCTGCTCGAACTACAGGTAGTATGAAATAGCCACATGCTATGTAATTGCAGTGAATTCTGTAGCGTTTCAGAGAAAACACAGTTTGGGACAGAGTTGGAGACAGGGAGAAGTGTATCGGCACAAGGAGAGGAGTCCGTGGTATGGCTTCTCCCTGCAAAGCTCATAACCGACAAGATTTAATCTATCTACAAATACTGTATGGGAGACACCTGTCAGGTAAGCGATGCTGGGCTAGGAGAAGACGCATGGCGGGCTCATCACCTTGTGCTGTTAAACTTCTCCTCATACCCATCTCAAACTGTGCTTTTTCAGTAATGCTGAAAGTAAAACACAGCTCACTGCAATCATATGGCCTGTGGATTGGACTGCGTGGAACAACTGACAAGTTCCCTTTAAAAGTTTGTCAAGCTATAACTTCATCTCAAAACTCCTGGAACAACACTTGTACTGTAACCTGTCCTATCATCCATCACCCAACTTACTTTTTGACCACCTAGATTTGCTCCTATCATTTTACTAAAACTGCCTTAACCAAAGCCTTTACTGTTAAATTAACTGATAGAGCCTCAAAGGGTTACTCCATGTTTCTATCCTCTACAATACTGAAACATAACTACGTTAATACTACCTCCTAGGTACAAAAATATAACTACTATAATACTGCCCCCTTTAAAAAAGGGAAATAAAAAATACTTTCATACCCCCCCCCCCCCTTATATACAAAAATTTAAAAACTACTATAAAAATGAAATTTTTAATATAAGAATATAACACTATAATACTGCCCCCTATTTACAAGAATATAACAAATATCTTTACGCCCCCTTTATTTTTCCCAAGAATATAACTACTATTTTCTGTACTTTTTTTACAAGAATTATAATCCCTTTTTAATACTGCCCCCCCTATTTTCCCAAGAATATAACTACTATAAATTGCCCCTATGAACAAGAAAAAAAAATACTAAAATTTCCCGCCCCCCCTTTATGTACAAGAATAAAAATTACTAAAATACTGACCCTATGTAAAAGAATAAAAACTACAAATAATACTGCCCCCTAGGGAAACAAGAATATAACTCCCTTTTAAATACTCCCTTCCCTATATACAAAAATTTATAAAAAACTAAAATTTAATGCCCCCTTTAATTTAAAAGGGAATATAACTTTTTAAAAATGTCCTCTTATAAAAAATATAAAAACTCCCTATAATACTCCCTTTCCGTTTTTAAACCAGAAATATAACAAATATAAAAATTCCCCCCTATGTACAAGAATTTTAACTACTAAAATTTCTCCCCCCTTTTGTACAAAAATTTAAAAACTACTTTAATACTGCCCCCAATGTACAAAAAATATAACTACTAAATTTACCCCCCCTATGTAAAAAGAATATAATACTATAATATGCCCCCCCCGGGTAAAAGGGAAATTTAAAAACTACTAAAATAACACCCCCCTATGTTACAAAAATTTAAAAATACAAATGATACTGCCTTATGTACAAAAAATACACAAAATTTCTGTCTCCTATTTACAAGAATATAACCCGAAAAACCCTATAAAATAAATTTTAAACCCAAAAAAGTAATGTTTTTCCCCCCCTAAATTGCAAAAAATTATAACAAAAAATTATTTTTTTTATTTTAACATAAAATTCTGATCTTGATTAATTTTCACAATTGAAGGCTCTTTATATCAGTGCCCGGTATTTTTTGTCATTGGGCGCTTTTATGATGAAAAACTTTGTTGGCCCAATAAACGTCGCCTCCCTAGGCCCTTGCCTGCATTGCCCCTTTATGAAAAATATCCATTTTTAGAAACCCCTGTCCCTTTTAAAATTTCCCCAGCTCGGGTTTTCTACCTTCCGCTCAGGGGTCTCTGTACAAGTCTTTTAACGGGGAAAAGTACCAAAAATTAATAGAAATTTCTTTTAAAAATTAAATGATTCCCGATTCGAATTTTAATTAAAAACCCTTTTTTATATTCCCAGCTTTGAGGTTAAATTTTTATTAGCAATTAGGCCTAAAGCAAACCCTCATGAATTTTCCCATCAAAAAATTTACAGTTTTGAGAAAAATTTATCAACAAAATATTGTAATCGGGCCTGTTCGGTTTAGCGGAACCATGAGGAAAATGGATGGGATTATTCTTTTATATTCTTTTTTGCAGAATGTAATTGGATTTAGAACATTTGTTATGGGCCCATTTTTTTGAGAAGCCCAGGTTTTGGGATTTTTTGAAACAATTTAATTTTAAAATTTATTTTTTAAAAATTTGATTTAGGGATTGTTTTAATCCCGAACACAAAAAAAACCAAAAAGTTTTTTTAAATTTTTCAAAAATTTATAAAATTTCCCAAGAAATTTCCCATTATTATTTTTTCGGGTAAAGAGCGAAAGGGAAAAAATTTTTTTTTAAAATTTCCCCATTAAATGTTTTTTTTGGGGAATTCAAATTTAAATAGAAAATTTTTACACGGGGTTATCCAACCCATTTAATATACCAGCTGCTGGGATATATAATTATATACAGAGGATGCCCCAGGAAAAACCAGCTTGTTTCCTTATAAACTATATAAAGGAGCCCCCAGGGTTTCCGATTTCCTTATAAATATATAAAGGAGATCCCAGGTTATCCCAAAGCTTGCCCCCCTTTATAACTTATACGGGAAAGGGGCCCCGGGTTTTATACCAGCATGTCCTTTTTTCCACTATATACAGGAGGGATTCCCAAAAAGGTTAAAACCGGGAATGCCCCTATCACCTTATTTACAGGGGGTCCCCGGGTTTTTATACCCGAAATGTCCATATCCCCTTTATACAGGAGACCCCCCAGGTTATACCAGCATGTCCATTTCCCCTTACTATATACAGGTGATCCCCAGGTTACCCCAAGCATGCTCCATATCACTTTTTCCAGGAGTGAGTTCACCCCGGAGGAGGAGGGGAGGAGCACAGTTTTTGGGGTAGTTGCTGTTGGGCTAGCGCGGTGGGGGAAAAGCCCCTCTCCCTTTCCCTGGGGGGGAAAAGCTGCCCCAAAAGAAGCGGATGGGCCCCAAAAAAAACCCCTGGCCCCGGCCTGGATAAGTTTGGGGGGGTCGTGATCCCCTATGTATTTTCCCCGGAGGAAAAGTGAATGGCTCAGCAAGAAGCGGGGAATGAAGAACCCGGGGGGAGTTCCCTTGCGGTGGACCCCCGGGTTTCCCCCTCCCCAAGCCATGGTTTCCCCGCAAGGGATCGGGAGGAAAATGGCGATGATGAGAGGGGAGGCCGCGTATGGAGGAGACAAAGCGGAGGATCAGTGAGGCTTCACCCCATAGGGAAGTGTTTGCTGGGTTCCTCCCCCGGCGGGGTCTGCCCAGAGCAGGGAAGGAGATCGGGAAAGCACTGGCCCCCCTTAAAAAAGGGAAGACCCCAGGCCCCCGGGTGACCGGAGGGGGCAGCTTTCCCCCCAGAGAAAAAAGGAAAAACCGCAGTGTACATCGTCCCGACAAGCCTGTGGCCAGCACCCCAGCGGAGATCGTCCCGGGCCCCAACCTGTGCCCACCCGGGGGGAGATCGTCCCCGGAAAAGCCTGTGCCCCCCCGCAGTGGGTTTTCCAAGAAGATCAATGGTGGCACCCCAGAGCAGAGAAAAAGGATTGTTTGGCAGTGAAGGTGGTGTCCCCAGGGATTGAGGGGCCCCCCCAAACAGCGGGTTCCGTCTCCCCCCCAGGGGCCCCTAAAACACAGCGATTTTACCCTTGAAGGCAGCAAAGGGTCTCAGCCCCGGCGCAGGGAAATCCCGAGTCTCCTGCTGTTTTCAAATTTGGTAAATTTAAAAAGAATTACACTCAAGGGGAAATTTACACCTCTGGCGGCAGGGGGAAAGCTCCAACATTAGAAAAGTAAAATGTGTGCCCTTTCCCTTATTTTAAGGGGAGTCTTTTCAAAAAAATTTAGTCCCAAAAAAAAGCGTAAAGGGGGGAAATTAATTTTTTTGGAAGCCTATGAAAATACCCCTATTTTCAAAAGTTAGCCCGACTTTAAAGCCCCATTTTCCCAACGTCAGCCGAAAAAATTAAACCCCCAACCCAATCTAGAGGTTAACCCAAGTATCCCCCTTAAAAAAGGAGCAAAAGAATTTTAGCCAAGTTTAAAGATATAGAAGGGGAAAGGTTTCCCCCTTAAAAAAAATTGGGGCGTTATGGGGCCCAGGGGGGAGAACGGTTTTTTGTTTGGTTCTCCCCATAGCTTTTTTCCCTAAAAGAATTTATAAAAGTGGGGAATGGGGGAAAAAATTTAAAATTTGGGCAGGGGAAAAATTGAAAACATTAAAATTAAAATTCAAAAACCCCCCTGTTGGGAAAAAGGGAAAAAGTTTTAAAAAAAAGAAAAAAATGCTTTTACGTGAGGAAATAAAAAAACTGATAAAAAAAAAAAACCCCTTGACCCGGGGAAAATAGTGGCCCCTTTAAGGAAAAACTTACAAACGAAAATTAGGTTTTTATTTGAAATGCAGATTGATAAACAGAGGTGGGAGAAGGGGGAAGGAAGAAGAAGAGGAGTGGGAGAAGGATGACGAAAAAGGAAAAAGAACCCCAGAGGGGGGAAGGAGGGGAACCCCCAACTCTCTACAGGGATTTTCCCGCAGTCAGGGACGGCCCCCCCTCGCACCCAAATAGGGTTTTTCAGGAAGCCACCCCAAAAAATTACCCCAAGGGGACAGGGGGATCCCCCCAAAACCAAATTGCAGAGGGGGCCCGGTAATAAGTGATAAGAAAGTGGGGGGTGACAAAGTTAGTTTGGAAAAGGGGCCCCGGGGGGTGGGTTTTTAAATGGAGCAAATTGTCTTTTGGGAAAACCCCCAGTCAACCTTAAAATTCCTTTCCCTTTTTCGGGGACAACTTCCCTAAAGAGAAAGGGAAGAGGAAGAAAAGGAGGTCCAAGAAGGTTGCTGGGGGGGGGCACCCGACTGGTGTTCGGGCCCATCCCGGGGGTTTTTTTTAAGGTCCCCCAAAGGGGCCCAGTGTAGGTGGCCCCGGGGGTAACAAAAAAACCCCCAAAATGGGGGAAAATTTGGGGGTTCCCAAATGAACTAGCAAAAAAAGTATCTTAGAGAAGGGGCCCTGCCCCGCCAAACCGGGGGGAATTTGGGGAAAAAATTCCCTAGATTTGGGCCCCTGTCCCGTCACCATGGGGGAATTTGGAAAAATTTACCCTAGGTTGGGCCCCTTTGATCCCATGCCATGGGGAAAAAACAGAAAATTTAATATAAGAAATTTTTAAGGGGGCTGGAGTCCAGATATGAATGTGGAGACAGAGGTGGGTACATGTGGTACAGAAGAGGGGACAGACGGGAAGAGTAAAGAAACAATTGACGTAGGGGGGGAGAAATGGGGGCGAAGGGATGGAGGGGAGTGGGGGTTTTAAAAAGGTTGGGAGGGGGTGCGGGGATGAAATTTTGGGGTTTGTAGGAAAAAAAGTGGGGGGGGGTTATGGAGAAAAAAGTTGGAGGGAGTATGGAGGAAAAATTTTGGGGGGGGGTATGGAAAAACAAATGTTGGGGGGGGGTAGGGGAGGTGTTTGAGGGGGGAAAAAATTGGGGGGGGGGGGAAAGGGGTGTTACGCTAAAACATTTGAAAATTTAGGAGGGGGGGGGCGGGCCCCCCCACCCTCTCCGGCCGCACCAGGTCCCTTGCCTTGGGTACAGGGGGGGGGCGGGGGTTATGCAAAACAGTTTTTGGCCGGGGGGGGAGGGAGGTTTCCGGGGTTCCCCGCCCCCGGGTTTAACGGGGAGGGTGAGGAAAACCCGGGGCCCGATTTTTTGGAGGCTCTAAAGAAGGGGGGAGGAAATCGGTCACCTAAAAGGGAGGAGGGAGATCCCATTGTCCATTTTGGATGGAGAGGAAAGGGTCTCTCCCCCCTTCCGAGAGCAAAGAAAAGGGGGAGGGGGGGCCAGGCCCCCCCCCTACACCCGGGCGGGGGTGTTACCCGGGGGAGGAATGTGGTCCGTTTCAGTGGGCCCGGCGAGTAAACGTTAGTCCCCCCAAAGGGCCAGGGGGGGTGGAGCTACTGTTTGGGATGGAGTTCAGGGCGTATATCATCTTTCCCCTGATCCCCCCCTTTCGGGGCCCCCGGGGAATATAAAACATTAGCTTCGTGGGGGGGCCCGAGGGTTTGAACTTTTTTGGGCCCCGTCCGGGTTAAAAAGTATTCGCCCGGAGGGGCCCGGATTTTGAGGCCCAAGTTTTTTCCCCCCCCCAAAATTTCATTTTAAAGGGAAAGGGGATCCGTTTCTGCCCAGTAACGAGTTCTCTCTTACGTTGACTTCGAAACTGGCTAAGTAGGTACGGAGAGGTCACAAAGATCCCAAACTAAGCCCCGGGGAACGAGCAGGGGCATCTGGCCCGGGGGGGGCCTGGCTTTTATGGTTAAGTCAAAGTCTAAAGGTAACCCTTTTCCCCCATTTTCCCTTTCCCCCGCTTTTTTTGGGAAAAGGCCCCAAAAAAATCCTGGTCTTTTTACCGGGGGGCACCCCAAAAAAGCTCTGCCACAGATGCGGCGAAAAAAACACATTTTGGGTTGCCCCAAATGAAAGGGCCCGGCAAGGTGTGGGGGCAATGTTTTGGGGGGTTAGGCCATAAAGCCGTTGGTGGGGGGTTAGGATTCCCCCCTCCCCCCCAACTTGTGTGGGTTGACCTGGGCCCCCCTTTCCCGGCCCTTGCCCTGGGTTCTTTAAACCAAAAATTTGATGTCCTTTTAGGGGGAGGGGTTTAAAGGGAGAGCGGGCCAGAGGGTTTGGGAGAAAAGGCCGGTGAAGGTAAAAAAGGGGTAATGGTGAAAGAGAGGGGGGCCCAATTGAAAAGGGAGAAAAAAAAAAAAATCGACAGCCAGCTGGGGCCCCGCCTTTGGAAAGGCCCCGGCGGGAAAAGGAGGGGGGAGGGGGGCCCCACCGGCCCAAATCCCGGGGGCCCCCCAGATCTTTAAAACCCAGAAGGGGCCTCCCGGGGGTTTTCCTTTCCAAATCTGAGGCCCTGAGGGAGAGTGGGGGCGGAGGAGGGAAAAGGAGGATAGATAAAGAGGAGGGGGCCCGCTCTCCCCAAGCAAGTTTCTGATCATTTAAAAAGGGGGGGGGGGGAGTGAAAGGGAAAAAGGGGGCCCCCCAAACACAACGGGGTGCAAAAAAGGGGAAAAAAGGGAAGAAAAGAGGGAGAGGGGCGGGAACTAAACCCTTTAACTGGAGTGGGGACCCATCCCCCCCTTTTAACCCCTGGTTGCCAGGTGCCGTGAAAAGGAAGGAAGGGTTTAAAAACCCCCCCTTCTGCCCAAAAAACCCTCCAAAATTTTTCCCACGTGCTCGGAAACCCTTTCCCTTTCTTCAGGGGGGAAAGGAAAGAAGGGAGGAGGGGGTTTGCCAAAAAAGGGCAGGAAAAGCCTTCGGGGGAGGGGGCGTTTGGTGGGGGGCCCCAGGAGCTCAAAAAAAACCCGGGGGAAAAGGGGAAATGCTAGGCAAGAAAAAGATTAGAGGTGGGGGGGGTGGGGTGGGTGGGGTGGTAAAGGAGTAGGTGGTGGTGAGGGGGGGAAAAAAATTTGTAGATAGGGGTAAAGGAAAAGGATTGGATGTCTCCGTAAAGTTAAAGGGGGACAAAAACCCGTGGTTTTTGGGGTTTTTGAGGGGATGACGGAGGCATGGGGGTTAAAAGGGGGAAGGTGTCGAGTGATCATCAATTTTTTGGCTTGGGAACCGCCCCCCCGTTTGCGTTTGGCCAGTTTTTAATGTGGCCACCCGTTAAAATTAATGTGGTTAGAAAATTAGGCGTTTGATTTTTTCAGGGGGGTTTAAAGCTGTTTGTTTTCTTTTTGAAAAGAGCCCAGATTGACGGATCAGGCGGTTATTAGGAAGGCAAAAAGGGGAAATGGCGAGCCAGGGCCCTTTTACGGTCTTTTTTTGCCCCCCGAGCCATATTGGGGGAAAAGTGGCGGTTTTTTTTTAAACCCCCGGGGGTTTAATGCAGGGGGTGATCGAGTTCAAAAAATGGGGGAGGTGTCTGATCTTAGAGGGTCCCTCGTAAAGGGGGACAGGAGCTCAGGCTCATAAACTCTCCCCCCCAGATCGCGTGGGGAGGGGAAAAATTGTCTTTTTTAAAAAGGAAAGCTTCCTTTTTTTCGAGCCGGCAAGTCAAACTTTTGGGGGAGATTTCAACACCCTCAAGGAATTCAGGGGTAGGGGAAGTGCCCCGAAAGGGGTGGCTCTTGTTTTGGGGGGGGGCGTACTTGTGAATGTTTGTGGGGGCTCGTTGGTGGGGTGTCCACATCAGGCCACCCCAGGCCACAGAGGGTTTTAAAAAAATCTAGAGGTAGTGAGATTTTGGTCTAGGATGGAAAAGGGGTTTTTTTTAAAGGAGGACTCCGTTCGTCACTTGTTAACGGTGACAAGGGGGTAGGGTTCTCGTCCCCTGTTATGATTTTGTTTTCTTTGAAGTTGAGAAAAACCCCCCCTATGGGAAGGGGTTATTTGGGAAACTTAAATTTGTCACTCCTGGAAAAGCGGAGGATTAGACAATCTTTTGGGGGTTTCCTTTAAAAGGGCAGATTCCCTTTTTGGGCCCTTTTGCCTAAAAGTAAGTCAAAAAGTGGTGGGAAATATTTAAGGGAAAAAGGGGGCGGGGTTCTTCCGCCAAAACCCTAAACCCCAGAAACTTGAACAGGTACCGCCTGATTTGGGACTGGGGGAGGAAAAACTCCCAAAATTTTGTCTCGACTGGAAGGGGGGACCGTGATGAGGCCTCTCCAGAGTTAAAAAACCTTGCCAAGGGATGTAAAGTTTTGGGCAGGCCCCCGCAAATTGGGTTTTTGAAAGGGGCTTTGGCCCGGTAACCCCTCCCCCGACCCCTTTAAAGAACTGCAGGATGTCGGTTAAATAGTAAAATTGTTTCGGGCCTAAAGGATGTTCGGATCTATTTAGGAAGTCCGGTTCGAGATCTTTGGAAAAGGGGTTTTGGTCTTTCTATCCCATCCCTTTTTTGGGGAAGGGGGAGAGTTTTAAATCGAGGGCAATTTTCGGCCTTTTTTGGCCTTGGGAAAATATTCCCGAAAACCAGGGAGTAAGCCCTTTTTTTTGGGATTTGAAGGCCTTTGGAAACGAGGGAGGAAGTAGGGTTTGGCCTTGAAGGCTTAGCCCTCAAAAAGAACCCCCCGGACCGGATGGGTTTTAAAATATGATTTTTTTTAAAGGCCTTTAAGGCATCTTGGTTCCCCCTCTTGGGCCGAGGGCATAAATGAGTGCTTTTCCTCCGGTTAAAAATTTCCCAGGTTTTTTTGGGGCCCATTTAAAAAGGTCAGCCTTTTAATCATTTCTGTCAAAGGGTAAGGAAACCGGGCCCGCCCATTGAGAACTGGGCGTCCAAAACGCTAACTAAAGTGGACCCGAAAAGATCCTGGCAAAAAGTGCCTTTTTTAAAAGGTGATAAAATTTGCCTCAGAGCTTCTTTTTTCCGGGCCCGCACTGTTCCCTTCACCCCGGGGGCCCCTAGCACCTTTTGTTTCGGTCCTTGGTGTCAGGGAAAGGGTGTTTGGGGCGGGGCAGGGCCGGCCATTTGGGAAAGGGGGTTAAACTGTCCCTGGGTCAGGCCAAAAAATTTTTTTTTGGGTCAAACCCTGAAATATTCTGGTCCCTCTCCTGAGATATGGTCTGCCGGGAGGGGTTTGTAAAATTGGTTAAAAAAACTGTATTTAAGGGGTTTTAGGCTTTCCACTTGTGAAGGTTTGGGGGTTTTGGGCGGGCCTTTTGGAAGGGGGGGGGTTGGGTGTACGTCAGGGGGGGTCCCCTTGGGCCCCCTTTCCCATATGCGTTTTCCCATCGAACCCCCCCCTTTCGAAGGCCCAGATGGTTGGGGGCCCTTGGTGGGGGGTGAGGAAATTTGGCCCGGGGGCCTCTGCGCCTTGCTTGAGGGTCGTGGCCTTTTGCGGATGACGTCACTTGGTTTTTTTTCCTCGGAGGGGCTAAAATTTGGGGGATGGGGGGGGGAAGTTGAAAGGGTTTCTGCCCAGACATCCCGGGTTCCCCGAACAAACGGGGGAAAATTGGTGGGAAAGGGTTTTTTGGTTTGGGGAAAGGGAAAAAAAATTGAAAATTTTGACCTTTTTCCCGGGCACCCTTCCCCGTGCCGCCCCGCGACAAATTTAAAATACTGGGCATTTAATTCGGGGGCCCGGGGGGATTACCCGAAGGGAAAAAAACTGGGAAACAGGCTTTTAAAAAATGCCCGCTCGGAAAAATGGGTTTAGTGGAAAAAAGGGGGGGGTCTTTAACCCTTAGAGAGAGGGTGGAACTTGGAAACAAAACTTTCCTGCTTCCCCCTTATTCCCTCTATTTTTGGGGAGGGGGTGTGCCTTTTGCCCGGGGTTTTTTGGGCCGGATCTATAGTCTGTTTTTCCAAAAAGTTATGGGGGGGAAAAAGCTTTTAAAATGATCAAAAGGGAGGGACATACCGTACGAAGGGGGGTAGGGGGGTTAGGTATGGTTTAACCCGTTGGGGATTTCTTACAAAAAAACCTTTATTAAGAAACAATATAGCCCCCCCCTTTTTGGGGCGAGGGCTTCCCTTGTGGGGTAGCCTCCTGCCCGGGGGTGGGTTCAGTTCCACTTTCCAAAGGGGGGGGAGTTAGGAGGGGTCCCCCTTTTTGAGGGCTTCAACCGCATCAGGACAATTTCTTCCCGGCCTTTGTTTCCTGACCCTGAAAGACCCAACCGGATGGGGGCCGGGGTAATGACAGAGTAATGACTCTTTGGCCCGGGAAATTTTCCTGGATGAGAGGGTGTTTTTTCTACCCCATTTAAAACTTCCCTTGGGCCTCAAAAATTGCCCAGGTCAGGTTTTGAGGGTGGGGTTTTAAATTTTTAAATTTAATTTTTAGCCGGGGGATCCCGCAGAAAAATTTGGGATACGACCGGCGCTTTCTTCCAAGGTAAGCTGCATGTCAGGGGACAATGTGAAGTTTTTGAACTAGGGGGGGGGACAGAAAATTTCCCCCCGGGAGGAATGTTGGGGGCATGCTGGAAAAATGGAAACTTCCTCCCCATTGCCCCTTTTTAAAGCCCGAGGTGTACAAAAAAGGGGGGGTGTTCCTTTGGGGTTTGGCCCCGGTTTGGCAGGCCCCCTCCTATGCGGAGGGGGGTATTTGGAAAATTTTAAAAAACCCTTGGTGGGTAGGGGACCCGTGCCTTTATTCATAGTTAGTTTTGTGGTAGGTATCACCTTGGGGCACGGTGCTTAGTGGGGGAAAGCGACCCGAGAAAAAAAACTTCCCGAGGAAACGGTGGTTAGGGACATTTTGGCGGATCTGGTTTAAGGTTCGTTCTGTGGAGTTTGGGGGGTTGGGGGGGGTCAGGGGGCTTGCCCCTTTTTGGGGGGGGTTTTTCCCTTTAGGGTTCCCCCTGACTCTCGAAAAACTTCTACCCCGGGGGGTGGGCTAATGCTTAACACTTTGTTTTTGTTTTTGTTTTCATAGTTGACGGTGGGAAAAGGGGGTTCAGAGAACCCCAACCGGAGCTTTCAGAGGGGGATGGGTAGGAAGTAAGGGTTGTATTTAGAATTTTATAGTACACGTGGTTTTTACGTTTTGTATTTAGGGGTTTTATAGTATATTTTTAAAAAAAATTTTTTAAATAAAAAAATTAAAACGAAAAAAAAAAAAAAATAAAAAAGGGGGGGTATTTAGAAGGTTTTGGGGGGGGTTTTGGGTTTTAAAAAGGGGGGGGGAAGGAATGAGGGCTTGGCCCCCCTTTGGGGACTGAACAAAGATATTTTGGGCCTATGGGAACCAGAAATCAAAGGGAAAAAGGACTGTGGAAATTTTGGGGGGCTGGGAAAAGGGGGGAAAAAAATTTAAATCAGAAAATAAGGGATGTGCGTATTAAAAATATATTTGGGTTTTTATTTTTTTTATGTTTTATATTTAAAAAAATTTTAAAAAAAAAAAAATTAAAAAAATAAAAAAAAGGGAAATGGGGGTAAGGGAAATGTGGGTATTGGGAAAAAATAAGATAGGTTAGTAAGGATATTTTAAATAATGTATATATTTTTATTAGTTTTTAAAAATTGTATATAGGATTAGTTTAGGGTGGGCCCGCGGGGAAGTGTTTTATATTGTAAATTTAAAAAAGGATGAAAGATATGGGTTTTTTGGAATGGACCCGCTCCCGGGTCAGTATAAGTTTTTGTTTAAAAGTTATTGGTAAAAATTTTGTTTCCCGCATATTGGTGTATGGTTTTTACCTTTTAATTCCCAATTTAAAAAAGGGGGGGCATATTTTACAGGAGATTTCCCAAAGGGTTTATACCAGCATGTTCTTTTCAATTTTACAGGAGGGTTCCCTAGGGGTTTTTTTTTCCAGCCTTTTCCCCCCTATTTTACCCCCCCATATACAGGGAACCCAGGTTATACCAGCATCTCCATATCCCTATATACAGGAGATCCCCAGGTTATACCAAACATGCCCCCATAAACAATTTTTACAGGAGTTTTTCCCGGTTTATACCCGCTTTCCCATATCACTATATAAGGAGATCCCCCGGTTTTACCAACATTCTCCATATCAATATAACAGGAGATCTCCCGGTTATTCCGCCTTTCTCCATATCACTTATACAGGGGGATCCCCAAAGGGTTTTTTCCAAAATCTACATATCACTATTTAGGGAGATCCCCCGGGGGTTTTTCCAGGGATGCCCCCATTTCACTATATAAGGAGATCCCCAGGGGTTTTTCCCAGCATTTTCTCCATATCAATATTTTGAGGGAGAAAACCCAAAGGGTTTTAAAAAAAAGCCTCCATTTCAAAATTTACCGGAGTTTTTTCCCCCGGTTTTTCCCGCATGCTCCATATCACTATATAGAGGAGTTCCCCAGGTTATACCAGCACGCTCCCCAAAAATCCAAAATTACGGGATCCCCAGGGTTTTTTCCAGCATGCTCCCTTCATATATACAGGAGATTCCCCCGGGTTTTACCAGCCATGCTCCCTATTAATATATACAGGGGGATCCCCCAAAAGGGGTTTTTACCAAACACTCCCTTTTAAATATATACAGGAGATTTCCCCAAATTATTTCCAGCCCTTTCTCCAAAATCAAATATAACTGGAGAAAAACCCCAAGGGGTTTTTCCAGCCATGCTCCTTTTAATTTTATAAGGAAAATCCCCCGGTTTTTACCAGCTTGGTCCAAATTTTCCCATTTTACGGAGTTTCCCCGGTTTATACCCAGCCCCTGCCCATATCCCTTTTATACCGGAGATCCCCGGTTATTCCGCTTTCTCCTTTTCCCCTTTATACGGGAAACCCACAGGGAAATTCCCCGCATTTCTCCCTAAAACTTTTCCAACAGGAGATTTTTCCCGGTTATTCCAGCATGCTCCAAAATCAATATTTTAGAGGAGATCCCCAGGTTTTTAAAAAAACATGCCTCCATTTTCACTATATACAGGAAAATTTCCCCAGGTTATTTCCAGCATGTTTCCTTTTTTCCCATTACAGAGATCCCCGGTTTTTTACCAGCATGTTCCTTTTCACTATATACAGGAGTTTACCTTGGGGTTTTTACCAAGCCCCATTTCAAATATTTACGGAGGGTCCCCGGTTTTTTCCGCAAAGGCCCTCCATTTTCATATTTACAGGGAAACACCCCGGTTATTACCGCCCCCCTTGCCCCCCCATATCACTAATTTTACGGAGGGAAATTTTCCCCCCCCGGTTTTACCAGCTGCTCCCCTATCACTTATTTCAGGAGTTCACCCCGGGTTTTTTTTAGCATGCTCCCTTTCAATATTTACAGGAGATCCCCCCGGTTATACCCGGGTCTCCTCCCTATACTATATACAGGGATCCCCCCGGTTTTTTACCAGCTTTCTCCCAAACATTATTACAGGGATGTTTTAATATCAGCCTTTTTACATATACGGTTTTTAGGGAGTTAAAAACTTTTCTAAAGGGAACCATTTTTAAAGTGTTTGATCATTATTTTTGGAAACTTTTATTTTGATAGTTTTTTGTATTTTTTGCCCCTTGATACATCATTTACACCCCTTGGGGGGGGAAAAAACCCTTTTTGCCGGCAAATGGGGGTTTGGTGTCAGAAATTATTTTTCCTGCTGCGTTTCCATCAGGACATATTTTTAAATAGAAAAATTGAAATAACAGGAGCGAAGAAATTCACGATTTAAATGTGCCCAATAACAAACATATGGCAAAGCCCCCGGGAGATGGGGGGGAAGTATCGGGAAAACATCTGCTTGGAAGGCGGCCCTGCTTAGGGAAAGCACTATTACACCCCCAGGCTTTAAAATTTGCCCTTAAAATTGGGCCCCAAACAGGCCGGCCCCCCAACACCGGGGCCCCCTCCTCTCCGAGCCCGGGAAACAGAAAGCCCACATGAGGGGGACCTATGCGCAATTTAATTCTCTTCCTTCGGGCCATCAATGACTCACTAGGAGTGATCACGGGGGCTCGTTTCCCATTTAAATTTTTGGATTATTCACGGGAAAACATTAAACCCTTGTAGGAAATCCGAGGAAAAAGCCCCAGGGAACTTACAGATGGAGCGGGACTTCAGTGTTAATTCGGGGGTTTTTCCAGTCCCAGGGAATGGAGTTAAAGCGGTTTTGTTCACTAAAAAGGGATTTTGCAAAAAAAAATAAACTTTGCAATATGTGGCCCTTTAAACAGGTCCTCCTTTTCCAAGAAAAACCCCTCTTGTAGGGGCTGCATCACTCTCAGGCCGAATTAGCAACAGACTGTTAAATTTCTTTTTGATAGGCTGCCCCACTGGTTCTAAAGCTACAGCCTTTGAATCTCTCCTGAAGGCTGCCAGTGCTGGGGCTATAGTAAGACCCGCCCAATCTCTCCTATAGGTGCCCGCGCTGGCGCTAAAGCTAAGACCCGGTGTCCCTGCAGTTCGCACTGAATGTATGGGAAAAAACCCTTTTATTTCATAGTGGAATGTTCTAAATTTCTATTATTCTATTTATTATTCACATTTTAAACAATTTTTCCTGTCGTGAATGGCACACTCTTGTCTGTACCAGAAGCTGACGACAGTACTGAAAACCTTTAATTTTCAGGTTTGTTTCAGTTTGGTCCAGTCTAGACCCAAAGTTTTGAGGGAAAAAGTCAACAGTATAAAAGGCCTCCCCGTCAGGTAAATTTTTTTCTATGTATTTGTGAGGTTCGAAAAAATTTGTTTAAAAACAAGTCTTTAATTAATTTAGGGTAAGAAAATTGCCCAACAAAATCTCTGATGAAAAGCTTAGATGTTTTTAAGTAAAGAACTGTTACATAAAATACATTGACTATTCGTTTATGCAGAAAAGTGAGTGCGCTCTGGGGGGTAAAACAGATGTAACTAGTCATACAGGATAATTAATGTATTTCACGTGACTGCCCACAAAAATGAGTGCAGTCGGAGTATAAACAGGATTAACTAGGACAGTACGGGTAAGTAATGTATTACACATGACTGCACCAGCAAATATGAGCGAGCTCTGGGTAAATACAGGATGTAAAACCCGGACATACAGGAAAAAAATATGTAATTATGTACACAGTGACTGCACCCAGAATAGTGAGTGCACCCGAGTAAAAATACGGATTAATCGGGTTAGTACAGGATAATAATTATGTACACAGTGACTGCACCAGAAATAGTGAGGCAGCCGGTATAAAAGGTTAACTCAGGACAACAGGGAAAGTCTGTATATACACAGTGACTGCACCACAGAATAGTGGTGCAGCCTGGAGTATAAAACGGATTAACTCAGGTCAACAGGATAAGTAATGTAATTTGTACACAGTGACTGCACCAGCAGAATATTGAGTGCAGTCTGGAGAAAAAACGGATGTAACTCCAATCATAAAGGGAAAAAAAAGAAGTACATTTACCCAGCGCAGAATAGTGAGGGAGCTCTGAGTTATTTTCAGAAACAAGATTTGTAATTAACAAAATTTAAAGTGACTCGACCAGAAAAATAACCGACCTAAAACCCCAAAGGACATTTTTAGGGGTTTTAATTTCAAAATTTTTTTTTTATGACCAAAAGGTTTAAACCCAAAAAATTAAAACCCATGGCTTGTTCTTTTTTGCTTCATGAATTACCCTCTTTTTGATCCTATTTTGGGTCTTCGGGGCATCCAGGAATTACTCGGACACAAAAGCTCAGTTACATTTTCCCAGGATTCTTAGGGGAAGATTAACAGGGGCCCAAAACAGAAACTAAAAGAACGGGGGTCCAAGCATCAAAGAAGAAAATGAAAGTGACGGATCAATTGCTGTAAATGTACAACAAGTTACTAAAGTCTGGCAGGAAAAAATATAAAGGAGAGATCAAGGGAAATGGTCCTCTTAAAAGAAACAAATGGCTGTAACGGGGAGTAAATAGATGTCACTTAAAAATGGGGTGCCGCTATAATGCACACGGGGCGCCCCCAAACATCGCCCCCCCTTGGGGTACTTTTGGGAAATGATTACAGACCGTTGATCTGGCCTGCGATTTGGTGTCACCGAGTATTGATATTTAATCAAGGCCCCGTGTTTTCCCAGATTGCTGGAAAGGTCGTCATAAAGACACTTGTCCAAAATATTTTATCACCCCACCCGCCGCCGCAACACGGGAAATGTTCAAACAGACACCGCTCCGTCTCCCCCGACATTATAAAAACCCAAATTTTATTTTTCAGAGTTTGTTTTAACCAACCCTTTAAATTTTAAACAGCCTGAAATTTCAAAGGCAATGGTTTTTACTTAAAAAAATTGTTTCCCTCAAGATGACTGCTAATAAGACTTCAAATAAAATGAATTGGGAACGGGGGTTTTTAAAAAAGGGTTATTTAAGAAACCCCCGGATTACGTCTGCTGGTCAACATACAATTACCATAAACCCCCACCAACAAACCTATCACCCACCAAATCAGAACCTGTTTTATCACGTTTTCGTCTTATGTCAGTCACTTCTGCCTCTTACATATTATCAGGAACAGCAGCCATTTGTAGTAGTCATTTTACATTCATTTACTAAGAAAATGATATAGGATTTCTAAAAATGCATCTCTATTTATGCCACTCCATTTCTTCACAGGTGGGTGACCACTTAATGAAAAACCTACGATCCTGAGTTACTCCTGTATTATACCCAGACTGCACTCACTATTCTCGTGCAGCACTGTGTACATACATTACATTACTTATCCTGTCTGTCCTATTACACCGTATTTTAACCCAACCACTCACTTCTGCTGTGCAGTCACTTTACATACATTTCTTACCTGTACGACCGTTACATCCGGGATTAAACTCCAGGCGCACTCACTATTCGCTGGTGCATCACTGTTACATACATTTCATTACTTACCGGACGATCCTGGTTACATCCTGATTTTACTCCAACGCACCACTATTCTGCGGGGCAGCACGTGTACATACTTTAAAATTACTTTCCTGTACTGATCCGATTTTCATCCTGTAAAATACCCAAGCTGCACTCACTATTCTGATGGTGCAGTCACGGTGTACATACATTACTTATCCTGGACTGATCCTGAGTTACATCCTGTATTATACTCCGGAGCTGCACTCACTATTCTGCTGGTGCAGTCACGGTGTACATACATTACTTATCCTGTACTGATCCTGAGTTACATCCTGTATTATACTCCGGAGCTGCACTCACTATTCTGCTGGTGCAGTCATTGTGTACAAACATTATTCATACTAATTCTGAGTTAAAAGATGCAACTCAGGATTAGTACAGGATCAGTCATGTCATGTAATATACATAAAAAGGGACTCCACCAGCAGAACAGAGAGTGCAACTCTGGAGTATAATACAATGATGTAACTCAGGATCAGTACAGGATAAGTAATGTATGTACACAGTGACTGCACCAGCAGAATAGTGAGTGCAGCTCTGGAGTATGATACAGGATGTAACTCAGGATCAGTACAGGATAAGTAATGTATGTACACAGTGACTGCACCAGCAGAATAGTGAGTGCAGCTCTGGAGTATAATACAGGATGTAACTCAGGATCAGTACAGGATAAGTAATGTAATGTATGTACAGTGACTGCACCAGCAGAATAGTGAGTGCAGCTCTAGAGTATAATACAGGATGTTACTCAGGATCAGTACAGGGTAAGTAATGTATGTGCACAGTGACTGCACCAGCAGAATAGTGAGTACAGCTCTTTATTATAATACAGGATGTAACTCAGGATCAGTACAGGATAAGTAATGTATGTACACAGTGACTGCACCAGCAGTATAGTGAGTGCAGCTCTGGATTATAATACAGGATGTAACTCAGGATCAGTACAGGATAAGTTATGTAAGGTATGTACACAGTAACTGCACCAGCAGAATAGTGAGAACAGCTCTGAAGGATAATACAGGATGTAACTCAGGATCAGTATGGGAAAAGTAATGTAATGTGACTCTACCAACTGAATAGTGAGTGCAGCGATGGAGTATAATGCAGGAACAATACATCTTTACTTACTTGCAAAGTTTGGCAGTATACCTCCCATTACAGCTCTGATGGGGTAGTTTTAAGAAGCCAGTCTCTCTAGTTATGTAGTGATACAGCCTCAGTTATCATATCTGTATAGTTGCATTTACCATTCAAGACTCTTGAGAGCTCAGTGACAGTCATCTTACCCCTGAATCATTTGTTTGAATGGTGGTTTATATAATACATATACAAGATCCATCTGACATGAGGACAATAAATTCCAGGTCTCCATTAATACCCAGGATACGTAGTACTAGCGGCGGCAGCTCTCACCGATAATTATAAATGGCGGTATGTTCTATTTCTAAATAATTGATACTTTGCTTTATAAGTCATCTACCTCCGCAGTCTCGCTCTCCAGCCGAAACTCTGCACCGTCTCAGAATATATTTATCTGCGATTCAAATGAAGCGATAATTGTAAGCCTTTCAGACATAATAGAGGAGCGCCACTTTTCTTTAATGAAATCAAATCCGTCGTCCTGATAAATAAGCCGCTGCAGAAACAGAGCCGGCCGACCGCTGATTAAATACAATGAGCTCCGTTTTTTTATTTAAAATTTGTTTAATGCGTTTGTCCCGGTGCTGTCTCGTTAATTTGCAGCACGCAGGTCCTGACATATTACCTAGTGACTCGATATAATAAAAGCCGTGAAAGCAACCTGCCTGAAGAAAGCATGAGTGACGCATAGGCTACAGGGTACAGGATATTTGATGTGGGGCTCGTAGAGAGTAGAGAGGGACCCCTGATGATATATTAGGGGCTACGCATAGATAGCATGGACAATTAGTGTTTGTACCCACTGCATGGGTTTTCGTTGACAACTTATATCATGGACCTCTATGGAAAACCCGTACAGCAGTCCCCACTGCACGGGTTTTCCGCGGGCGGTCCCATGAACATTGAACATGTTCATTCTTCCGCCCGGTTTTCGGGCGGAATATGAACATGCCTATGTAAAGGGAGAGGGCTTTTCTCCACAGTTTGTGGAGAAAAGCTGTCCCCCGGTGGCTATGTGCACGGCACGAATACAGTGCAAATACCGTTTGGGATTTCCGACCAGTATTTGCACTGTGCCGTGTGAACGACCCCTTATAAAGAATTTCAATACATTTGTTGCCTTTTGAAGCCTGTGTGAATGATTGGGACACTTTTAGACTTGGTTCACATCTGCGTCGGAGGTTCCGTTTGAGCTGAAAACGGACCCATAGGAATCAGCTTCACGGCGGAAACCCACGGCGGCTGACGGAACCTATCAATTATAATGGGTCTGCCAGGTTTAGATGGAAAGAATAGCTGTATTTTCGTCATTCCTGAATGAACGTGCGATGGAGATTTCCAAACGGGACCTCCAATGCATATACGATCCAGACCTTGTTAACCCCTTCCGGACAGCCGGTCACAATTTTTTGACTCTTTGGGCCACATGTATGAAAACTGTCTAGGTCTAAAACTCACAATGTAGGGATAACCCTGTTAAGCCCCACTTGACAACCTGTAAGGTACATAGCAGAGTGACCGTCCCAAAAAGGACGACCCCGCCCAGGAACCTGTCCCTATATACGCTATTCACTACACTAAAATGGTACTAGTGGAAATAGATGGTACAACAATTATCCCAACATGTTTTGGTGTGCCTACACCCATCAGGGGAAAAGTTTGGCATAAAAAACGTACCGCAAGAAAATATGCCTGGAACACCTGTCAGAATTATGTAAATATAATAGCAAGTCATAGAGAAGTCCAAGATAAGACTAAAAAAACTTTGAGACTCTCGGTTCACATATTTTGATCAAAAGATGTTTAAGCTGCCCACGACTTTCAACGTGATCTCAAAATCGGGCAGTCCTATGCTATCTTTACCTCTCAATCGAGCCAATCAGGCCTCTTGCTGGGTCAACCGACCTCCATTATTCAGAGAGAAAAAATAAAAAAACACCCAACCTGCAAGCTGCCCTTCTTATGACAGCCTGTGAGAGTGGGCGGGCACAGAAACCCAAAATGGAAGCACCCCTTCCTTCCCATATAGGTTAAAATCAATGTACACCAAGTAGAACGTATGTTTCTGCACACAAAAAACATTTCTGAAAAAACGTATGCAAACCTGGGTGCCACTGGCAGGGCTGCGGCACACATGTAATTCTACATGTGCACACACAGACCGTCGCCAGCGGTGAGAGGCCTGATTGGCTCGATTGAGAGGTAAAGTTAGCATAGGACTGCCCGATTTTGAGATCACGTTGAAAGTCGTGGGCAGCTTAAACATCTTTTGATCAAAATATGTGAACCGAGAGTCTCAAAGTTTTTTCATGTATGATAGATAGCATAAAAGCTTCTTTAGGGATTTCCACGTAGTGTATTGCCCTTTTTGCAAGATAAGACTGACTCTCAAATATACACCATATTGTACCTATGATAAGGTCCAAAAAGTGACAGAATAATGCCACATTTACCCAAATGTATGCACAATACAATACCTATGGTAAGGTCCCAATTAATGAAGGGCAAGGTGATGCCACAATAAAGCACCTCTGGTGAGGTCTGAAAGCGGGAGGAATGTTCGCCAAGCTGCACAGAAAGATTCCACACAGAAAAAAAAACACTTTTACATACGTGCACTTTTTTATGTAGTAAAATGGCACAATGGAGGCTCATGGGAGAAGAAACACCATATAATGCCAAACCTACAGAAAACTGACCATGAAGATGCCACAAAGAAAAGCACTGTACACGGGGGATTTTATATTTACCTATTAACTTCCAGCTGACTTTTTCTGAAAATGCAATATCTGAAACCATCCTTGCTGTTTTTCTTTCCTGCACAGCCGCTCATGGCCACCAGACTGGTCAGGGAACTTTTTTCCCATTTGAGTAGGTAAGGGACAGGGCACATGAGCCGTCAGGGGTGTGCAACAGCAACCACAGCCCTGGGTTTCCATCAATGTCCACGTGACTTTGCTGGGTGCTAGAGGCAGAGCTGCATGGCCATTGATGGCCCAAGGGGGCAGGTTGCGGTCGCATGTGACTAACAGCTTATATGTTCTCACCCTAAGGTGGATGTGCCTTGCACTGGTGGGTTTTCGGGGACTGCTGTGCTCACCATTGGTGGGGATCTAAGCAGTGTCGGACTGGGGCGCCTAGAGCCCACAAGTAGAGTAGATTCTAGGCGCCCACCAGTTGAGCTGTTTCTGGGCCCACCAGTGGGGTTTATTTTAGGGGACCACACTACATATACTGTAAATGACTTTTTATGTCTCCTATACTCTGCATCTTGCCTCTTTCTAGGCTTTTTTGCCTCTTCTGTAGATCTATATGCAGTTAACATACAACTGCAGGCAGAGGCGTATCTTCAGGCTTTTGGATCCTAGTGCAAAAAGTGAAATGGGGCCTCTAGTTACCATGTACCATTTACAATGCTGGTGTCGCCTTATGTGACAGGAGGGCTTTTGGGCCCGCTCAGGCTGCAGGGCCCGGAAGCAACTGCTACCACTGCACCCTCTAAAACTACACCCCCTGACTCCAGGTCTACCATGCTCAGGGGTGCACCAGAGGTTTCCCCTATTCCCCTGTGGACCAGTCAGAGCCTGGATCCCAGTCTTTACTGTAGAATTGACAAGGAAGCTCAGGATGAACTAAGCCTAACTTGAAGCTCCAATGCCAAATCTGTAACAGGTTCCCTACAATCATTTGCCTTTTATTATAGGAGGGTCTTGTTATAAGACACAGAGGCCTTTGGGTCACCCTAGTACCAGGTGTCCATTGTGACTGCTGCCCCTGCCCTAACCCTGTATGTGTATGGTACAAGAAAAGCATAAAGTGACCCTAAACAGTGAGATAGGATTGTGTGAGTTGTAGGATTAATGATGTGCACCACATCACAAGACGACGGGTTCAGATGCCGCTCTATGTCAGCGCCCGTATACATAGACCTCCTGACTGATAATCTCTGCAGCGTTCCACTTGGGAAACAATAGTTGTGTGTTTGTCGTCATCTGTTTCTATTTATACAGCGAGTCCCTTTCATTAGCGCACGGAGCATCATCCCCGCCTAAGTCTAATCTCGTCGGCTGCTTGGTCCATCTGCCACCACATCTGACCTGGAGAAGAGCTGTCTACCCGAGCCCTGCATGCTCTTTCTGATGTTTACAAGGCAGCTGAGCGGAAAACGCAAGAGAACTTCAAACTTTTTTGCCATTCTATAAATAGCCGCGGCGTGTTAGATGCCAGGAAATATTCTGGTCGGAATCGCGGCGGTGGATAAAGCGAGCTCGGCACATTGGGACCAACGGCAAAGGTGGAATAAGGACTATCCACAGGAGCAGAAGAGATGAGGAGAGGAGGCCGACTCTCTGTAAGTGGAAGGCACGGCCTTCTCGTCAATGTGAGGGCACGGCAAAAGAGAAAAAACCGATTGAGAGGATTTGGGCATTTGCAAAATGTTTTTTGTTAAATATTTCACCCAAAACTACATATCGTTCTCAGGCACACGGTGTCGTTTCTGCTCTTTTAAACTGTAATAAAGAACAAATGTAAAAATATTTTTTTAAAGGCCTCTAGTGGCATTTTTTATTTACTGTCATTTGGCATACATGAAAATTAATCAATGGAAAAAAAAGCCTTGCAAAATCTCTATAGCCTATTGAAAAAACCCACTGACAAAAAAAAATACGCTAAAATATCACAACAGAAAAGCCTTTCTATGAAGTGCATTTTTATATTTTACATACTTTAAAAAAACACGAAAAAAAATCCTACAAAATGGGTGGTAAAATTTGTGTGTAAAAAAATCACACGCACAAAATGAAATATAATTAGTATCAACGACTCTGTAAAAGTCTGATTGATATATATAAATATAACTTTATTTATCATGCACAATAAACACCATAATAAAAGCAAATAAAAAAGAAAATATCAGAAAAAACATTGGAATCGTACTGACCTGCAGAATAAAGATAACTTCATTTATAATGTACCTCAAACAAAAAAAAGATGGTGCAGTTTTTTCTTTTTCTCATGACATTTAGCTGGGGAAGGTCAGGTCAGGACCAGAAGTCTTTGAATTTTTGCAGTAGGGGCATATTGCAGCACATATAGTACCGTGTGAACATACCCTTACTGCTTGGAAATAAACTGCTCTGAATGGTTACGTGAGTAGTGTCACATGACCACAGCAGCCAATCAGTGGCTGCAGCAGTAACGTCCCCATTGAGAAGAAGAGTCCAGTCTTTAATTACCTGTGGGATTTAAAATATTCACTGGAGTATGTTTCCTCCTTAAAGAGAAGAAACTTTAAGGGCTCGTTCACACGGCTTATTCTGGGACGGATTTCAGCCATATTGCGTGCTGTATTTGCGCTCCCAAACGGCTGAAATCCGTCCCAGGCATTCCGGTAATCCACAGTTCTCATAGAGAACTATGGATTCCGTCTCCTCTCCCCGCTCGGCGAATCCGCCGCGGGGGGAGAAAGTGACATGCACATTATTTACGGCGTGTACGCGCCATGAATAATGAGTGTCTATGGGGCCCGGCGAGCTGCCAGCCCCCCGCCCCGCTGCACGGCAGCCGGCGTAATTGCGGGGCGAAATCCATCCCCACAATTACACCGGCAATAAGCCGTGTGAACTGGCCCTTAGGGTATGTTCACAAAGCATATTTGCAGCGCGTACATTTGCACACCGCAAAATGCATTTGTCGCGTCACTGAAGTTAGCACTTGCTTTCAAGTAATTTCAACACAAAAATGATGCATAGACCCCAAGACAGATTTCTGCCTCTTATACTTTATTATTTCACAGCGTGTATACACCTCAAAGAATCGACATGTCAATTCTTTTCAGGCGTGCCAAAATTATGAGAGTAAAAAAGAATATGAGAATGTCACGTCAGAGGAGGTGCAGTGGGCCCTGACTGCCACCCAGCCCACTGTCCCTGCCTACTTGGCGTGCTGCCCTAGGTGGCAGACCCCAACTGGATGACAACCCCTACGCAACTGTGCGGGGCTGTCAGGGAAAAGCAAAGTCAACAGTCCGGGCCGGGAATGCCAAAGCCAAAGACGGGAACCAGAAGAGAAACGGAGAACAAGCCGAGGGTCAAACACTAGCGGTCACGCGGTACAAAACGGAGGACAAGATCGAGGTCAAGAAACAAGCCGAGGTCAAATACTAGGAAGACAATAACAAAAACCACAGGGGAAAAACACAGGGGAACCCTTTCACAGGCAATGCCTGACAGAACTGAGCCAGTTTAAAAGGTCTTCCCGGACACCGCCCCAGCAGCTGATTGGTGCTGCGTCCGGGCCCTCTGATTGGCCTGAGCGACACACCCCTTGTTGGGAGAGGCTGCAGAGCTGTCACCCCTGAGCTCCCAAGCAGCACCTCTCCCAGGGTGTGGACCCAGCTCAGACGGTTTAACCCTTGCCGGCCGTTGCACCATGCGAACGGAAGCCTGCCTGGCCGAACGTGTTCTGACAGAGAAGGGTTTACAGCACAAAATTTCTTGAAAATGTAAAAAAATTTATACTAAGGGCCACATGTATGAAAACTGTCTAGGTCTAATATGCACCTTGTTACCCATAAATAATAATAATAATTGCCCATGATAAAAAAAGTAAAAAGGCATTTAAAAATTGATACCAACATACAGTAACATGTGTATGTGTGTATCATATAGCTATCTGTCTGTATTTACACAGAAATTTGTAAAAATGGGAAATGTTTCCAAATATTCATGACATTCTGATATTTGTCATAAATAAACGAGGATTGTATGGACCAAAATTTAATACTAACTTATATCTACTAATACTAACTACTACTACTAATACTAACAATATATCATGTGAAAGCAGTCTCTGAATCACATGAATAGGTAAAAGTATTAAAAAGTTATTCCCATCTAAAGTGACACATGTCAGATTTAAAAAATAGGGCTCTGTCATAGAGCCCAAAGTGGGCTGCGCCCTAAAGGGGCTAAGACATATTGGGCGAAATGTATGATCTTTGTCGCCCAGGCGCCATTTTTTTGCGGATATTAGTAGCGTAGAATGTGTCTGAATCTATAAACCTGTTTTTCTGCGGTTCATAGATTTAGTGCTTTTTAGCAACAAAGTGACATTTCTGGCTCAGGTAAACCACTTTTAAAGTGCGCTACCTGTTCCAGCAGTAATGCGCCTGGATTTGCCGTACTCAAGTCATAAAGCTGTAGAATCATACGGTTGTGGTGTGACACACCTTCAGCACATCCCTCGATCTCCGGCGCATTACAATGTGCCGCGGGTGCTCTGTAATGCGCCTGATATTGGAGTGCGCCTGGTTAAAAATAGAGCAAACAGAGCTGTGCAATTTTAAGGGCTTAAAAGACTTCTGGCGTAGCCCCGTTCATACATGTCACCCTAAGGGTATGTTCACACGATGTACTGTGGTGCGTACAGTACGCGCCGCAGTACATCGTGTCTTTCGGGAGCTCGCGCTGATACGCGCGTACTCCCGCGACGCGGGGGGGGGAGGGTGGCGGCAGCCCGCCGGCCCATTGACATTCATTGCTCGCGGCGCGTATTCGCCGCAAGTAATTGACATGTCACTTATCTCCCCGCACATACGATCGTATTGTACGAGCGGGGAGAGGAGGTGTAATCCATAGTTCTCTATGAGAACTATGGATTACCGTAATTTCGTCACGCATTTCGCTCGTATTAGAGCGTAAATATGCGGCGAAATTACCCTTTGTGAACATACCCTAAATGTCTAAGCCTCCTCAAGTGATAACATAAAAAGACATTTAAAAAATAATACCAACATACAGTAGATGTGTGTGTGTGTGTGTGTGTGTGTGTGTGTGTGTGTGTGTGTGTGTGTGTGTGTGTGTGTGTGGTGTGTGTGTGTGTGTGTGTGTGCTACAACGATCTGTCTTAAGTGCAGAAATTTGTGAACTTTGAAAATGGGAAATGTTTCCAAATTTTCATGACATTTTGACATTTTTGATAAATAAACCAGGATTTTATGGACCAAAATTTTTACTGACTTTTAGTACAATGTATCATGAGGAAACAGTCTCTGAATCACTTGGTAAGAGTATTAAAAAGTTATTCCCACATCAAGTGACACAATTCAGTTTTGAAAAATGGGGCTATCATAGAGCCAAAAACTGGCTGCGCCCTAAAGGGGTTAAACATGTTGTGTCCACCAATCGTCCAACAATAGTATGTGAGCAGGATACTTGGCTAGCTCTTTGATATAAAGTGTCTTATTCCAGGTATGTGTCTATTCAGTCCGTCTTGTATAATGAGGGATTATAAAGGAGAAGAATGAAAGAGACTTTTGTGGTTCTCCTCTCAAGCAGCGATTCCCCGGCCTCCTTACTCCTAGTTACTGTAAAGCTGGTGTCACCTTGAAACATTTATTAGATGCCTCGTGCTGATGTTTGTTTGCTGCAATGATAAAGAACTATGAGGTTTAATAACCCCACGAGAACCGAAAAAAAAATTCTGCAAAGTGTTCTGCGAGCCTCATGAATACTGATGGTGAGCGGGACTCTGCTGACATCTTGTCAGTGATAATATCAAAAGTTAGGATGTGACAGGCAGAAGCTCTTTGCTTTGTCTCGCCGTAATTGCACGCCTCTTCTCCGCGGCCCTCTCGCTATATTCCCGAATTCCATCTCTTGGCTCAGTCACTATTTGCACTTCAATTTTTTGGTTTCTTATTTTTTTAGACTCTTTTAGCATTCGCAAGCAGAGCTCAATTGACAGAGGTCAAAGTGATTGAGGGAACTTGTAAAAACGTGGCCGAGGAGCGTCGCGCTGCTTATTCTGTATCACCGCAGGAGGGAAAAACAGAAGCATCATTTATCTTTCGTGATGGAAAATGGGTTATCTACTCACAGCAAATGAAACTGCTACTGTACTGGGTGTCTGCCCGCTCTTATCTCTCACAACTGTACATGCACAACGCTTTGTGGCGGCTGTTTTTGTTTTCTAAGACTGGGCTTTCGGTGATTGCCCGTTTTATTGCTTTCTAATTAATAGGAATGGGTAATAAGCATGTATTCATACAGTTATGTCAGCCATATATATTTAATTCCATTGGTTCAATACATGGAAGACCTTAGGTTGGATGGTCTCTTGTGTACTACCTTAAATAAATTGTCTTTTTTACCCCTAATCCCCTAAATACCCTGACACAGTCCCTTTCCATACAGGGGCCAAATAAACCCAAACATAATAACTTTTCCATACATGCCAAATTTTACAAATGAACATAACCCTATATCGTGTAAATTTAAAAAAGACACGTAACCCTACCTACAGTGCCCAAAAAATTAAGACCAGTAACCCCACTATACAGTCATCAAAAAAAAAATTACACAAAAACCCCACAATACATGCCCAAAAAAAAGAAAAGCACAGTAACCCCCATGTACGCCCCACAAATACAATGCACGTAACTCTACCATACAGTGCCCAAATAATATAATTACACAGTAACCTTACCATACAGGGCCAAAATAATACCAGAACATAATAACTTTACCATACAGTGCCTAATTAATAAAATGACACAGTAACCCTACTATACAGCACCCAAATAATACAATGACACAGTAACCCTACCATACAGTGCCTAAATAAAGTAACGATGCAGTAACACTGCTATACAGCACCTAAATATTACAATGACACAGTAACCCTACCGTACAGTGCCCAAATAATACAATGACACAATGACCTTACCATAGAGTGCCCAAATAATACAATGACACAATAACCCTACTATACAGTGCCCAAATACTAAAATGACAAAGTAACCCTACTATACAGTGCCTAAATAATACAATGACACAGTTATCCTACAATACAGTGCCAAAATAATACAATGACACAGTGATCCTACCATACAGTGCCCAAATAATACAATGACACAGTAACCCTACTATACAGTGCCCAAATACTAAAATGACAAAGTAACCCTACTATACAGTGCCTAAATAATACAAAGACACAGTGATCCTACCATACAGTGCCCAAATAATACAATGACACAGTGATCCTACCATACAGTGCCCAAATATTACAATGACACAGTAACCCTACCGTACAGTGCCCAAATAATACAATGACACAATGACCTTACCATAGAGTGCCCAAATAATACAATGACACAATAACCCTACTGTACAGAGCCCTAATAAAGTAATGACACAGTAACCCTACTATACAGTGACCAAATAATTCAATGACACAGTAACTCTACCATACAGCGCCCTAGTAATTCAATGACACAGTAACTCTACCATACAGTGCCTAAATAATACCATGGTAACCTTACCAAGTGCCCAAGTAATGCACTGTATTAACCTTATCATACAGTGCTCAAATAGTACCATGACATACAGTTCTAAAGTAATACACCGCAGTAAGGTAAGGTTGAGGGTGGCTATGGCGGCGCCCATCTATGACTGCCCGTTGCTCGTAGCAACCACCCTTACCAGAGTTCTTTTTTATTGCGGGGAGAGGTGTGGAATGGGAAGTGTGGTGCACCGGCGGTAATAATTTCAAACAACATATTTTATCTGGAGGTCAACTCTCAGCTCTCAATACTGTCTTCACTCCGTACAGTTTTCTAGTGTCACAATACCCAACAGCTTCAGCACACACTCGCAGTTCACCGAGGGACTCTCCGATGTCCACCTCACTGCGCTGCCTGACCTTTCCCCGTAGTCTCTCTCTGGTTCTTTTCTCTGAAGATGGGCTTGACCCCAAGGGACCTCTATACAGATACAGGTCACTTTACTCTCCCAGGAACGACCTTGCAGAGCTACAATGCCTCAGGCCTTGTGCTGTACCACCTATGCTGCTCCCCAGATCGGTGTCTTCTCCCGGACACTGCTGGCCACTAAGAGTGGGGACCTTTCTTCGGCCTCTCCCGTTTTTTTCTGCTTAACACAAACTATTTACATGTCCTCTGGGGAATGAACATCAGGAACGATAGCCACAGAAATCTGCCACCCCTCATGGCTGCTGCAATCCTCCTTCTCCTGATTCTCACTCTCTCTCCTCGCTTAGACACCGGCCCCAACAACTGTCAACTCTTTCTCTCTCCTGTCACTAACTGCAGCTTCATCCCCCTCTGCACAAGCTGGCCCCCCTTCTCCTCAGCCCAGCTCCACCCCTCGAGCTTGCTGATTGGCTATCTAGCTGAACTGTTACTAACTACCCACTACATACACAGGCCCAAACTGCCTGCCCAAACTTATTTACTGTTCCCTTGCCATAGCCAGGTCATCCTACTCCCTGGTTCCCCCTGGTAACTACCTGTGCTACCAGCCTAACACAAGTACAGTCATATGAAAAAGTTTGGGCACCCCTATTAATCTTAATCATTTTTAGTTCTAAATATTTGGGTGTTTGCAACAGCCATTTCAATTTGATATATCTGATAACTGTTTGGACACAGTAATATTTCCGGTTTGAAAATTGGAGGGTTTATTGTACTAACACAAAATATGCAATATTAGTTATTAGATATATCAAATTGAAATGGCTGTTGCAAACACCCAAATATTTAGAACTAAAAATGATTTAGATTAATAGGGGTGTCCAAACTTTTTCATATGACTGTATAACCCCTTACAGTAACCTTACTAAGCAATACCAAAATAATAGAATGACTCTTTTATGAAAGAGGTCCTGTCTTCCTGATGGAAGTATAATCTGCCAGTTAAAACATGAGCCCCCCCATTACTCTACAGGGCTGTTATGTAGTTTTTTGCACCCCCACATGGTTGTTTGTTTTTTTACCATAGGAAGGAAAACACATAAAAGAAGCTACATATCTCTGACATTCATAGAAAGAAGGAATGAGAAAAAAGAAGTGTTCAGTTATAGAAGGAAAACAGTTGAAAGAAAAAGTGAACCGTTTGGAATTACACGGATTTCTGCACTATTAACTGGAAAGGTTGAAAAAGAAGATTTGTCTTTTGAAAGGGCCAAGCTACAGTCCTGTCCTTAATTTTTGCATGACCTTAAAGGGATTGTCTCACTACATTTATTCATCTTACCTCAGTCCTGTTTTCTTGGTTTCATTTTGAATTCAGGGGCGTGGTTACTGGCTTCCACTAGGCTGCAGTAGAAGCCAGGTCTGTAGCTATAGCAACCAGTGCTGGCAGCCTATCAGGAGAGATTGAACAGGTCTGTAGCTATAGCGACCAGCACTGGCAGCCTATCAGGAGAGATCAAACAGGTTTGTAGCTATAGTGACCTGAGGAGTTGATGCAGCCCATACAAGAGGGGATATCTAGGAATAGGCAGGACACTGTTAATGAACACATATTGCAAAGTGACTTGTTTTTGCAATTTTTTCACATAAAAAGTAATCCTTGTAGTGAGAAAACCCCTTTAAGAGGGTGCTAAACGCAAGCCATTCCACAAATATTGATGAACTAAAACATATTTGTAGGACGAATTAGGCCGTGTTCACACGGCTTATTCCCGACGGATTTGTGCACCGTATTGAGCGCACAAATCCGCCGTGAATAAGGGGCGGGACGGGGCGGGCCGGAGCGCGGCGGGGGCGCCGCTCCCGGCCCCATAGGACAAAGCATTGCTTACGGCGCGTCCGCGCCGTAAATAATGCGTGACATGTCACTTTCTTCCCCCGTGGCGGATTCGTCGAGCGGTGGAGGAGCGACGGATTCCACTGTTTCTCAATGAGAGCAGTGGATTTACCTTAATTGCTGACCGCGGATTGGCGCCGTACTGCAGCGCAAATTACGGCGGCAGTACGGCGACATTACGCGGCAGAATAAGCCGTGTGAACGAGGCCTTAGTCTAAATTCCTTCTCAACACTGTGTAAATCTTCTTTGCAGCTACAAGAAATATTTGGTGAAGGTTATTGTTGCTAAAGGGGGAACTTTAGATTGTTAAATGTAATGGTTTACCTACTTTTTTTCCCTGTATAGTGGATATTTACTCAATGTGCTCAATCGCAAGAGGAATTTGAATAGTTAGATAAGATGTGTTTTCTGTCCTGTTATTAATCTACTTAGACAGTGTTTGTCTAGAAGTGTGATTCGGATAATAATCAGTCCAAATGTTATTAATAGGAAGAGAAAAATCTAGGTTTTAGTTTTTTTTTTTTTTTTTAAAGGGCTCCCTTACTTTCTGCCGTGCAACTTATGGTTGTTTACATCAATGGCACAGTGTATAAAGACAGAATAACTATCCTCAATTGTTTCTATGTTATTAGTCTAGTTAAATTGTGTTATTAGTAATCAATGCAGTAATTAAGGCTTTAAAGGATCTGTCTGGTTTTTCTTGCATTTGTAGCAGCTTTGAAGTAGAAGTTAAAGGGGTTTTGCCACGATCTCATGCCTCCTGTATCCAGCTCTGCAGCACTGTGTGCTCAGAAGGGGGCGTGTGTGATTTGTTTGAATTGCATATCATGATGGACCCAGCGGATGAACGAGTCTATCATCAATCCTTTCCTCTATAGTCAAATGAAAGGTTGTTCGTTATATGTAAACAGCTGTGAGTAGTTACAAGGTAGCTCGAGGTAAAAACTTTTGCCTACGATGGCACAAGAGAGTGGGTTCCAAATCCTCTGCAGGAATAACCAGATACCTGATGATTTATTTCTCTTTGTCATGGAACATATCTGATTGAGGTTTGCTGTTTTTTAAGATTTATTTGTACTGTTTGGACTACTAATTACCTAAGGAGCACAGAGGAAGGGAGTAGAATGACAGCACTTGGGGGTTTGAACCCATCTCAGTAGCTGCCGCTGGACTGAGGAGAGGTTGATGTAGAATGAGAATGTGCGACGGACTAAGAGGGAGCTAACAGCCGCGTGGTCGTATCCCCTGCGAGACGGAACTGCAACAACGGTATCACTTAAAGAAGCAGCTCTAAAACAAAAAAACGGATCCAGAATTTTTAATAATAGATGAATGGTGAAAAATGTTTATTTTTAATTTCTTAAAAGTTCGCAACATCATTTTACTTTGTGGCAAAACCCCTTTAAGTCCAACCTAAGAGAGTACAAACACACATGGTTTACAGTTCTGGACATAGTTTTAGATACTTTTTTCTTCAAGGCAGTGGAATAATGTGGGATATCTGAAAAAGCAGCACAGAGGGAATGTAAATTCAGTCTAAAACGTGAAACATAACAGGAGATCGCAGAGTTAAGCTGAGTCAGTGTTAGTTGATTGTAGTTTCGTCCAGATGATTCTGTCTCATTCCACGGCAGACGCTTATTATATTAATTTAATGGAAAATCATTAGGCTCCAAGACACATCGAACATGGAAAATTGTGTTTCATCCTAATATCTCACATTTATGAAGGCGAAGCGGCTTAATTGCTTTGTGCTGTCATGTTCATAACGCGCAGTGGCGGGCTTAATCACCGACGTGTGTAAAGAATAAACACCAATAAAACACCTCGGTGTGTACATGAGGTGTAGACGAAATCATAGAGAGCGATCAGCCGAGTCTCTTACTGTACATTTTCTTCTGTATCTGCGTGTTAGTGTGCAGGATGTATCTGGGAATATTAAATAATCATTTCTGGTTACTATGTCCTTTTGTATTTACCAGTTTCATAGATACAGGGAAAACTAGCTTTGGTTCGATCTAATACTGACTAATACTAAACTCTGGGTTAAAAATTACTTCAGCAGCAAATGGAGCTTCTCTTGGTACCAGAAGTTCCCATCAGAAGAATATTCATCTCAATGTCCCTGAATCAATTCGATCGTTTTCTAAGTCATTTAGCAATTTGCCATGATTTAAATACTATAATACTAATGTACCATTCCTTAAGTAAAATAGCATAATTGCTATAAAACTGCCCCACATACTACCTATGTAAAAGAATATAACTATTATAATACTGCCCCTATGTAAAAGAATAATAAACTATTATTAATTACTGCCCCCTATGTAAAGAAAATATAACTAATAATAATAATACCCCCTGATGTAAACAAGAACTATAACTGCTATAATATGCTTGCTTATGTACAAGAATATAACTACCTATAGATACTGTACCCTATGGTACCAGAATATATATCTACTTATAATTAAGAGGCCCTATGTACAAGAATATAACTATATAATACTGTCCTATGTACAAGAATCTAACCTACTATAAATACTGCCCTCAATGGTACCTAAGAATGATAAACTCATATAATACTGCTCCTATGTACAAGAATATAACTCACTATAATATGGCCCCATGTAACAAGAGTCTCCACTCACAACTAAAACTGATTATACCCAACAAACTAATATATGCCCCATTACTGTAAAGATTCTGTAAAGTTACTAAATAGTCCGTCACGGCAACACGCCACATTCGATAACTAACGAATCTTGACCTATACACTGCCCTCATGTGTACGAAGAATTATAACTACTAAATTCATTGCCTCCACTAAGTTTACAAGAATATAAATATATAATACTGGGTCCCTAGTACAAGAACATAAACCTATATAAGAATATAAACTACTATAATACTGCCCCTTATGTAGACAAGAATATAAAGTTACTATAAGTACTTGCCCCCTATCTACAAGAATATAAATGCATATACATGCCCTATGTACAAGAATATAACTTCTATAATGCTGCTCCTATGTACAAGGATATACACTACTATTCAAATACTGCCCTATGTACAAGAATATAATCTGCTATATTTTACTTTACCCTGCCCCTATGTGTTGTCAAGAATATATAAAACTACTTAATTAACTCGCTCTTATGTTACAAGGATAATAATATATAATGACTGCTGCCCTGATGGGACAAGAATCTCGCTTACTCAGAATACTGCTCCTATTTCAAGGATAAAACTACTATAATTACTGCTCCTATGTACAAGAATATAGGCTACTATAATATCGTACTGCTATATAGAATGTACAAGAATATAACTACTTAATACTGTTCCTATGTGTTTCAAGGATATGATAAACTGTATCAAGTTTACTGCATCCCTTATGTACAAGATATATAAAACTACTATTAATTACTGCCCTATGTACAAGGGAAAAAGTAGTAACTAATGATAATTACTGCCCTCTATGTAAAGATATAACTACTATAATTCTGGCTCATCCTGTGTAGCAAGATATAACTACTACTTATTAGCTGCTTGTATGTACAAGAAATATAGGACTACTATAATACTGCCCCTATTTACATGAATATAACTACTCTTTAAATACATGCACCCTATGTACAAGAATATAACCTACTATAATTACTGTCCCCTATGTACCAAGAATTATAACTTACTTCATAATACTGGCCCCATATATGCTAAAAGGATATAACTACTATAATACTGTCTCTTATGTACAAGAATATAACTACTATAATAGCTGCTCCCTATGTACAAGAATATAAATAACTACTATAAACACTGCCTTCCTATGTACAAGGAAACTAACTACTATAAGAATATAACTTCTATTATACTGCCCTATGTACAAGAATATAATTGGCTATAAGTAGTGCTCTATGTTGACAAGGTAGATAACTACTATTATACAGAGCCCTGTGTGTACTCTCGAGGATATATAAATACATATAATAACTCGCCCACTGATGATACAGAGAGTATAACTGCTTTAATACTGCCCTATGTACAAGAATATAACTACTATATATACTGACTCTATGTAACAGGATATAACTACCTATAATAATGCTCGGCGTATGTACAAGAAAATTAGACTACTATAATACTGCTCCTATTTAGAAGGGATATGAATACTATGTAAGAACTGCTCGTTATGCATACAGAAATATATAGCAGTACTATATTCTGCCTCCTATGCTACAATCTAATTTTAGATCTCCTTAGTAATACTGCTCCTAGGTGACAAGGATATAACGACTATAATATTGGCCCATGTCATGTATACAAGAATATAAACTACTATATTAATACTGCCCCGTGTACCAAGGGACTATCAACTACTGTAAATACTGCCCTCGTCGTTGCAAGTATATAACTAGTAGAATACTGCACTCTATGTATACAAAAATATAGTCACTATCTAAATAATGCCGCATCTATGTCAAGAATATAACTATATAATATGCTCCTAGGTACGATGGAATATAACTACTATCAATACTGCCCCTCTTATGTACAAGAATAAACAACTATAATATGCCTCCTATGTACAAGGGGGGGGGGGGGAAATGTATAATCTACTTATAATAACTGAGCTACCTCTATGTGCAGATATAACTGCTATAAATACTTCCTCCTATGTACAAGAATATAACTACTATGTGCATACTGTTCTGTCTATGTACAAGAATTATATGACTACTATATGTTATGTCCGCTCTATGTACAAGATAGATAAACTAATATAAATATCGCCTCCTATGTACAAAGATAATATAAGTACTTATAATACTGCTCCATATGTACACGAATAAAACGATTAATAATGCTCCTAGATTATGTACAAGAATATAATACTTTTCATACTGTCCCCCAATGCCTACAATAATATACTGTCTGTATACTAGTCCTCCCTTTGTACCAAGAAATTATAATCTTATAATATGCCCCCTAATTACATGAATATAACTACTATAATACTGTCCCCTATGTACAAGAATATAACTACTATAATACTGCTCCTATATACAAGGATAAAACTACTATTTTCACTCTACTATTCCCAGTATGATGAAAGGAATCATAATTATAGTACAGGAGAAAAACTCTCATTCATTTTCTTTTTTCACGTCAGTTTCTTCATATTGGATAGAAATAGAAGAAATCAGATTGGTAATCCTGATAGAATCGTGTCGGTAAATGAAATGTCAGGGTACATGAGTTAGTGGAGGGACGGGAAGGACTTTGTGTCGTCTTAGCACAGCGACTCTCCCAGTGACACCTCTCTTAATAATGTTATATATCGGGCGGTTTTGGAGGTCAGACTCTGCTGTGCGTCTTCAGTGCGATGAAATGTTTCTTCAGATGTGAGCAGTTTCAGACACCAGCGCTCTAATGGCAACGCCACGGGCGTAAGACTCAGAATGCGCAAATACTAGACGCAAGTCTGACTTATGTGCTATAGAAGCAGCCAGCCCGTGTACTGCCAGTTGTAATAGATGTTGTACCTTGGTATGTTTCAACCCTTTCATAACCAGCTCGATAGTGATGTTTTGATTGTACATACAGTCTTTTTTAGTGTCTTTAAACGTGGCTACCAGAGCACATCTAGTAATGGTTCTCCTCTGATCACACTAATCCAGTCCTGTGTAAATTATCTGGTATGGGCTGGGGGGGGGGGTGGGGGCACACTGCCCATCAGAGAATAATCAGTGCAAGGAGTGTCTGGCCATCTAAATCTTAAAACACTAGGCTATGTTCAAATCGGCGTAATTGCAGCGCGTATAATATACGGCGCATTCCTGGGTGATTTGGGGAGTCGCGCCCATTGACATTCCAACTTACTCGTGGCGGTATTCGACCGCAAGTGTATGTAATTGACAATGTCACTCATAGTCCCCGACGTACAATACGATGTTATTGTCACGCCCGTGGAGAGGAGGGGCGGGCGGTAATCCATAGTTCTCTTTGAGAACTATGGATTACGTATACGGGCGCGGCATCTCGTCGTTATTGGAGAGCCAATTACTCACCGCGAAATGCGCGCCGAAGTACCCCGTTCGTGATATATAGACTGACTGTGCAGCTGTGCGCGAAATGGGAGGCTGGTGATCAGTGTTGTTGTCTCTCAACTGAAAAGATGCAGGATAGGTGGGGGGGAAAAATTTTTTGGTTTTTATTATCATCCCTGCATTGCCAAACGCTGTGACATATAGCGAACTCATATTCAACAAGTATGTGTTCTGCACAGGACCTGGCAGGAAGCTCTCCCATCAATGTGACCGCACGGGGTCTCAGTTGTAGTACAGGAGAGACCGGCTGGGGTTCATGTATGCTATAGATTCAGATCAGCTCTCCAGTTATTACAAGGGGCTGTATTTCCCCTTAAAGTGGAGCTATATATATTAACCCCAGACACAGTGGGAAGATACATGGGAAACTTATGTAAAAATGCCCCCCGAGGTCTTTTTCTGACTTTATGGGGAGCACAGTGCATAAAATAAAACAATTAAAAAAACACAAATATTATAAAAAAGAAACATTAACAGCCCAAAACGCTACTTTTAGCCCCAACCCTGTCGACTCGAAAACTTTATAGCACTTATGTATAAATGCCTCCTAAGGACAAAAAATACTGCAAACCAATTCACACAAACTTACTGTTAGACTGTGACAGCTTTTGCTGTTAAATTAATTTGAATTGAATTTTTTTTAACTTTTAAGGTGTTTTCTCAATGTAAAAAATTTTATGTGTAATATACAGCAGGTATGCCTGACAACAAAAAAAGTTGTAGAATAACCAATTCCAAAATGTTGGTGTAGTGCAGTGTTCTAACCCTCATGTGCTAAGGAAAAGGAAAATGTGTCTGGTCAGGCTGGGACTACATGGCTCGTTCAGGAACTAGTTAAGCCGTAAGAGGCTGTCTTTTTTTGGATACAGATGAATTTTTTCAACTGAAGCTGGGCAAGCAAGCAGATGGTTGTCACAGGGCCATCATCAGAAGTCCGCTGGGGGATAGCTCTGCTGGCTAAATATTTACCCTACAGTGGCCCCTACAGGGGTAGAGTAGCATTACATACCATGTAACTGATCGACCATAGACAGGCTGGGTTCCCCAGAGCATGAGTTGCAAATTTAGTGATGAACGAACAGTAAAATGTTCGAGTCGAACTTTGAACAGTAGTGGTGTGAGGTTTTAGTCAAGGCCCTCGGAACTTGAACCCATAAAGGTCAATGGGAGGAGAAGATGAGATGTTGGGTTCATTTTTATACCTATACAGGTGAGGAGAAGCTGTAATTACCACCCATAGTTGCAATTTGTTTGCAGCTCCCTACCCCCAGGCGAAGGACTCTTATCTTAGAAGTCCACTGACCTCAATAAGGGAAATGCATTGGATTCGCTGAGCTGAAACAACTACTGTAATCGTTGCATAGTAAAAAAAAAAAAAAAAAAAAGTTCTACAAGTTTTAATTACTCTTTGTGTTAGTTCATTAAGATCTCTGCTTCCTGTCAGGGAATAAAAACACTTCTTGAAATTCTGCTCACACAGCGGATGGAGTCGTTCCAATGTTTCAGCTTAGATAAGAGCTGTCAGCCTGGAGCCAGGAGATGGATTTGTGCTGCTGGAGTGATGCATTGTAACTGAAGATGAGTGGATGTGGGAACGGGCAATGCATCAAGTTTACTATGGTGAAGCCGAATCTGTCATATATAAGACAATAGAGACAGAACTACAAATCTAAATTCCAGCCGCCGTTGTCTTATCTGCAGCAAAATATGATTCAACAGTAGAAAATTCGCCTGTCGATAAAACGCGAAGAATTTTCCAAAATCTGCTGATTGCACAGAGTAAAAAAAAAAGCCACAAATCAGGACAGGATTCAATATCAGTATGTAAAAAAATTCACAATTCACTGACAGCAAACAGTAATTTTAAAAATGACGAGAAATTCACATACAAAGTAAGTTACAAGAATGCACTGGATTAACTTCAATCATGATTTATAGATCCCTTGGGTGACGTGTATGTGCAGGGCTGCAGCAGAGGTATGGCGTCTTTTCATCCGAAAAAACTGTGTCAACCCCGTTAGCTCTATTTTTAACCCGCCACACTCCTAGTATGCTATAGGGCGTAATTAACAGAGCGCCGCGGCACTTTGTAATGCACCTTGAGATCGGAGGGGCGTGCTGGTGGCGTGTCACACTTAAGCCATAGGATGACTATAATATTTCGGAATGTAATTATCTGCAAAAATCCAGGTGCATTACTGCCTTGAAAAGGTAGGACACTTTGGAAAGTGCTTTTACCTGAGGCCTAGAAGTGTCGCTTTGTAGCTAGAAAGCACTATATCTATGACCTGCAGTAGAACAGGTTCATAGACTAGGGAGTCTACGCTACTAATATGGCGCCTGGGCCCCAAAATAGTACATGTCGCCCTTTATTTTTGCATAATTTAAGGAGATTTTTGATCACAGTAGAAAGCTGGGGGTCACGTTTCCCACCATGTGACCTCAATTGTAATAGATTTAATTTTGATTGTCATGCGTCATCTGTGATTTGCTTAAAGGGGTTGTCTCACTACACGGATTGCTTCTTATGTTAAAGATGTTGCAAAAACAAGTCATTTTGCAATATGTGTCTATTAACAGTATCCTACCTATTCCTAGAGATCCCCTCTTGTATGGGCTCTTGTATATCTCCTCAGGTTGCTATAACTACAGACCTGTTTGATCTCTCCTGATAGGCTGCCAGCACTGGTTGCTATAGCTACAGACCTGTTCTCTCTCCTGATAGGCTGCCAGCACTGGTTGCTATAGCTACAGACCTGTTTGATCTCTCCTGATAGGCTGCCAGCACTGGTTGCTATAGCTACAGACCTGTTTGATCTCTCCTGATAGGCTGCCAGCACTGGTTGCTATAGCTACAGACCTGTTCAATCTCCCATGATAGGCTGCCAGCACTGGTTGCTATAGCTACAGACCTGTTCTTTCTCTCCTGATAGGCTGCCAGCACTGGTTACTATAGCTACAGACCTGACTTCTACTGCAGCCTAGTAGAAGCCAGTAAACAGGCCAACCAAGAAAACAGGACTGAGGTAAGATGAATCAATGTAGTGAGACAACCCCTTTAACAGTAGATTTGTGACATCCCCTGACTTGTCTATTTTAGTAAATCCTTGTGTTCCCTGTGAAATAACAATCCTGGAGCCTCTTCTCTTATATCTCTGGGTTGTGCTGTTCCTCTGTTATTCCTCCTAGAAATGTATTTGTGAATATGTCAACTGGGTGTTACCATTCCAGTTTTCAGAGGGGCGTGTCCCTGCACACACTGACTGCCTGCCCTGATTGGACAATGTCAGACTTTATATAAACACAACCCCTAACCCCCTCTGATTAACTGGTAATGAATTTTTAGGAGGAATAACAGAAGAACAGCAAAACATAAAGATCCAAGGAAAGATTCTCTAAAATTGTTTTTTGGGTGGAACCAAACTATATATGGAAACAGAAGTATAAGGAGGTAAAAAGAGGACCTGTGTCACCACTTGTGTTTCCTCTAACATATTAATTCTGGAGCATTTTGTGCTGTTCCTTTGTTACTCCTATCAGAAATGTATTACTGAATCTGCCAGCTGGTTGTTATCTTTTGACTTTTCAAAGGGGTGTGTACCTGCACACACTGATTGGACAATGCAGACTGTGTAAGGACACACCCAGTTGACAGATTCAGTGAACCATTTTTAGGAGGGATAACAGATGAATAGCACAACACAGAATTAGAAGAGGAGTTGCTCCAGAATTATAACTTTGCAGGAAACTGAAGCAAGTCCTCTTTAAAGAGGTTGTCTCGCTACAAAGATTAGCTTTCAACATGTTGGGAAAACTAAATGAAGACGTTTTCCCAAATATATTGCGTTGTTCATTTTTTTTTTTTTTTTAAGGAGCTACAAGTGATTTTATCACCTTCTGTGCTCTCTCTGGTTCCCCAAGTGACCGACCTGTGTACTCCTTATCCCCTGCTGTTTGTTCTATCTGATAGCAGGGAGTGATGTTATCATTATCACACAGGTAGTGGCAGCATAGAACTCCGGACAGTGAGAGCTTGTTTGTTATCTGATCTTTCAGACAAAAGAAAGTAATACTGTTTACTTTAACTTAGAAGCTTCCCTGGTCCAGACAGCATGAGATTTATCTAATTAGCAGTGGTCTGAATACATGGAGCTCATATGCTAATTACAGACAGCTTGACCAGGAAGTGACAGAGCAAAGCAGCATTATTTCATTCATACATCCTATGAAAGTTTGAGATGAGACAACCCCTTTAAGGGTGACTGTAACAAAAATACAAATTGCTGTGGCCCCTTGCCTTACTATGGTCCTGTAGTATAGTCTTCCTAGTATGTCTCCATTTCATGTTTTTAAGTCAATTAGATGTCCTGTCTTATCAATGGGTGATCGGGATGACTTTCAATCACGCAGATAAGTGGGTTCTGATCTCGCTCTCCGCTGCCTGCGATAATATTTCTGTAGACATCGAACAACTTTATTCTTCTTAATGCGCCTGTCGTGAATCCACCTGAGCTGTTGACGGATGAACCTGCAAGGACATCAAAATGATGTCTCTCTATGTAAACCTATATATCCCCTGTAACTGCGCTAACACTGACAACATATGGCTGCTCAACGACGACTGGAGGCTTCATTCACCGTCAGTTCTATACAGATATCTACTAATTTGTTGCCTTATTATCGCGTATCGGGCCGCACGGCTTAAACAAATGGCGGCTTAAATCAGTTAGCTATTCACCAAGGATTAATGCTTAAATCTCTGCATACAGCAAGTCTAATGCCAAGCCAAATCTGCTAAGCTCCAGCGTCTGAGCATCGTATGGGAGCATTTCCCTGTATAGTGTCTGTAGTCCTATACAAATGGATATTATGGGAGACATGTATGGAACTAGGTGCATCAAAGTGCATTTTCTCATTTATTTTTCAGTGTAAATGCACCTGAATGTATGAAAGTGTTTTTTGTGCGATTATAAATGGCGGCTAAAGTTCAACACGCCTCGCCTGTGTGTTTGCCGCATTATGGAACTTTGCCGCATAAATAATGCACCAAACATGTATAAAAGTTATACATAGGCTGGAAATAAAAGAAAAGTCATTAGAATAGAATGTCAGTGAAAATACTGCAAATATTATATCAACAGAGGATTTAGACCAAGAAATCACTGCAAATTATAATCCCTGTTAAAACATAACTTTTACTAGGCTATCTAAAATTATACTACCTAAACCCCTATATATAACCACTACATACCTAGATGATACTGCATATTGCACTACCGCAGTGAGTAATCGCCCCAAATAAAGGCGCTCCGCTTTAGTGACAATAATATCACTATATGCGTGTATAGTGACCCTACATCCCAGCCCTCCGTGCGTTTCCCCCGTGTAATTTTTTAGGTTCATCAGGGATTCAAAACTCCTCACGCTGTGGAATAAGAGTACGCTATATACAACGCATATACAACCTATCTATAACACATATACCACCTATCTAGGTCCCAGCATACCTGTGCTGTGCTGGCTCTTGCTGTATGTAGAATAAAGGGTGAGAGCAGCAAAAATAAATTTCAAATTTAATGTAGTAAAAATTAAAAATAGCAAAATCTGAACATCATCATCAGTGGGTTATTTAATGTAAAACTAGTTTTAGATTCTACTAAATGTAAATGCATTTTATAGGAGATATATTTTTGGGATATTATATATTTTTATGTTAATTTTATATGACATTTTTTATTAAATTTAAATAATTTAATTTTATATACCGTATATACTCGAGTATAAGCCGACCCGAGTATAAGCCGAGGCACCTACTTTTGCCACAAAAAACGGGAAAGCTTATTGACTCGAGTATAAGCCTAGGGTGGAAAACGCAGCGACTACTGGTGATTTAAAAAAAAAATAGATACCAATAAAATTACATAGGCAGGTATGGGCAGTTTAATGTCCCCCAAAGGCAGAATAGGCGGTTTTAAGCAGTTAATGTCCCCATAGGCAGATATAGGGGGTGTAAGGCAGTTTAATGTCCCCCATAGGCAGATATAGGCAAGTAAAGGCAGTTTAATTTCCCCTATAGGCAAAATATGGGCTGGTATAGGCAATTTAAAATGTCCCCCATAGGCAGAAAATAGGCTGGTATAGGCAGTTTAATGTCCCCCATAGGCAGATATAGGCTGGTATAGGCAGTTTAATGTCCTCCATAGGCAGGTTATAGCATACATGCCAACTCTCCCGCTTTTGGCGGGGAGGTCCCGCTAATGGGGGGTCCCCCCCCGCCCTCCCGGCAGAGTTGGCATTCCTCCCGCTGCCAGCAGGCAGTGGGGGTTCTTTAAATGACCGCGGCGCCAGAGCGCTAGTGCGCTACTCTGGCGCCGCCGGGCCGCTCCTACAGGCGGGTGAAGCGGTCGCAGCGGCCACTCACCCACCCGGCGAGTCTCACTGACGCGGCCGCACAGTCAGTCAGCAGTACAGGGAGAAGGCAGGAGGGATTGTTCCCTCCTCCCTCCTCCCCCTGTATGTACAGCGCCGGCCGGTGTGTGGAGAGGAGGCAGGAGGGATCGTTCCCCTCCTCCCTTCTCCCCCTGTATGTACAGAGCCGGTGTGCGCTGTACATACACCTCAGTGTCGCAGGAGGCGTGACACGCGGCTGCACTCACTCCCCCTGCGACGCTGAGACTACTCAGTCGGCCAGGAGATGTCCGGAGCTGCAGGAGCCTGGTGAGGTAAGTGGCTTTATTATTTTATTTTTCTTAGTTATCGGGGGGCTCTACCTGGCTACAATGGGAGGGGGGTCTACCTGGCAACAGAGGGGGCACTACCTGGCTACAATGGGGGGATCTACCAGGCAACAGAGGGGAAACTACATGGCTACAATGGGGGGGGGGGGGGTGGTTCTACCTGGCAACAGAGGGGGCAACCTGGCTAAAATTTGGAAGGGTCTACCTGGCAATAGAGGGGGCACTACCTGGCTACAATGGGGGGGGGGGTCTTTTTTACCTTACCTACAAGTTTAAAGCCAATCAGTGAGATAACAATATCCTTTTAATAAACAAATTAGATGCTGCAGAAGGCAATAATTCTTCAATATGGCTCTTTCTCCTTTTTTTCAAACACTCCATCCAATAATCCAATGATTTAGGATTGACTGGAATGATTGTCTATGAAATAAACCTCACTCTTATCCTCTTCCCAAAGATCGTTCCACCCAATTAAATTAAGGTGACTCTGTTGATAATCCTAATTTCCCAAATTCTTTTTAAGTAAATTCAGAAAGCTAAGATCTGCGATGCTGTATACTCAAGCATTTCATTTGTCTAGCTATTCCCTTACATACAGAGCTCAGGCTACAGGACCCTACACGACTAATGGGTAAGGAAAATGTCATCGGTGACCACCTGCCACCTACTGTGTCATTCACATAGTCAACAGTGTACGACAACAGCCTGGAGCAGCCCATATCTCAGCTTCCTAAGCTTCTGCGACCAGGACTTATTAGGAAATTGAGATGAACTCAAATAAAACTAGATTTTTAAGATTTTACTGAAGGTGTGTAGGTACTTCTAGTGGTAATAGGACCCTCATACTTGCCCTTACCCCCCATTGCCTTCATTCTTCCCCCCACCATTACTTGGAATTATGAATTTCGGATGCAGTCATATTTTAATGCACAATTAATAGGATTGCCTGCGGCTGTACAGAGCCACCATTGTCTGTTCTGCCATCATGGGAGCAGTTTGGTGTACAGATGAGGGTGGGAAATGCTATGTGAAATAGTCTCCTGTGTCCATTAGTTTAGGGACGATTGCCCAAGTAGGAGGCTTGGGGCCCTCAGGGAGTCAAAAAATTTGTTGTAATATAAGGTTTTCCTTTGGAGGGGGTGATCCACCAGACTTGATAATATAAAAGGATTACCTTTCCTTAGAATAGAAAGGGTTAAATAGGAGGTTAGAAATCGGGTTTTTTTAAATAGGTGTATAGAATTAAAGTTTTATATAAAAAAGTTCGTTTTAGTTTTTTAACAGAAAAAGAAGATAGAGTTTAAGTTTGCTAAAAAAAAATTAAAATATGGAAAGCTGTTGGACCACAACGTTTCCTCAAATCACTCACTGTTAAATTAAAAATTTTTATTAAAACAAGGCGAAACTTAAAAGCTCTTGGGCCCAGTGAAAAAAAGGAAGGGGGCCCAAAGCTACTGGTCCCATTTAAAATATGGGCTTCTTATTGGCAGAAGGGCTTTTGGGCTCTCTTAGACAACAGGGTCTGGTAACGACGCTGCACCCCCCTATAGCTGCACCTCTGATTACCAGGGTTTTCATTCTGGCTTTATGGTGCCACAAGCAGTAGTCCTGACCCAATTTTTGGGAGAGGGGGAAAAAAGTTGCAGGCAGGTGTTTTATGGGGACCACATTATCATCATCATCATCATCAATGAAAGCAAATAAAGAAGTCATAAGGAATGGGCTCACTTTTTCCGGGTTTACAAGGACTATGGTCCCAAAAAACAGGGGAAAGGGCCCCAATGCATCATGTCCTCAATTAGCAGAAGTGGATTCAGAATATGAAAACATTTTGGTTATTTGGCCTCTGCTCAGGTTCCTGCATCTTTTTCTTCTTTGTACAGTTTTTCTCCACCTGTTCTATACTGCAACCATATGAGTGGAAGGGGCCCCCTTGACTGCTGGGCCCTATAGCAGCTGTTATGTATGCCACCATGGTAGTTACACCAATGTCTGTATAGACCGTAATAATAGGAGGCACAACTCTAAAAAAAAGTGCAGCAACATCTATATCCTCGTGAAGGTCTATAACACTAAATATATTACTACAGACAGAGGTGTATAGGGAATGCATAGGGCCCCAAAGCAAATTGAGATGGGTCCCAGCACCTTATAACAGGAATGTGAAACAGTAAATAAGGTAGAAAAAATTATTTTATAAAAAAACAGCGCCAAATATCAAAACCCACATAATGGGGGGGCCAATAGCAAAAGGGCACCAACTTACTACTACCTAGAAAAAAACACAGTGGAACAGATGTATCCTTACTGTCCAACAATTTGCACCAATAATAATGTCCTGCCTGCTTAACACCACATTTATTATGTGTTCCTAGACACTTCCGCGCCTCGTCTGATAAAAGGGGGTGTGGTCTAGGTAAAGGGGCGTGGCGCTGTGTGTGTCGTGCGCCAAAAAATGTGGCAAAATATTGCCGCTGCTAGTGGCATAAAGCAAACCAACTTTAAAATGGTGTAAGGTTAGACTAAACAGTTAACCTGCGCCAGATTTATGAGCACTGTGATACATATGGCGCATTGTAAGACTGTCTAGACTAAGTTTACACCTTTTTTAAGTTGGCTTAATTTATGCCACTAACTCCACCAGTTTTTCCACATCTTTTGACGGCATGCCTCTTTTCCCATGTTTAGAAACTGTCTATAACATATAATAAATGTGGTGTAAAGCATGGGCCGCATTATTTTTGGCACAAATTGTGCCAGAATTTTGGTGCAACTGCCTTAATAAAATTGCTCCGAGGTTCTTGTACTGGAGTGGCACCCTCACCCTCTAGGCCCCAAGCAGCTGTATGGCTATAGGTTTGTCTATAGCATCAGAGGAAGACAACATGGAGTGAGACTGGAGGAAGAGCAGGTGCACCTGAGCACATCTATAACTAGCGGTCGGGCACATCCATGCAATCTCAGCCTACAATGCGCTTTTGTTTTTTTCACTCTGAAAAGTTCACTTTTTTAGCCTGTTTCCAGGAAAGCTTGTGACAACCATACTACCGCACCCAGCTTTCTCTAGCATGCCAGGAAAACACATTCATCAGTGGGCTTGTTTTAAACAGACTCCAAATATGAAGATTATTTTGATCCCTATTTGGTCTAGAACCTGTAGACAGAAAATCTGCATAGCCTTGCAATGATATTAGAGCTGAAGATGAATCACTGCAAACAAGGTAAATTTGTCACTCAGCAGTCTGATAAAATTGGTTCATATTGTTGGTCAAATAGCTCTGTTTAGATCGAGAGGAGTGTATCCAAATTTGTTAAAAAATTTGGGATTGTGATGTCTCGAAACTGAATTCTATTAAAAATCGATGGGGGAAAAATCTGCATGTGTTTTCTGGCCTCTAGAAAGCAGCTACAGCAGCCAAATGCCTCCAAATGACATAAAAACAACCACAACACATCTAGGGCATATTTGGGCCACATCTAGGCAACCAAAAGGTTGGAGTCAGGGATGGCCCAAACTTTCACTCCAACCCTACCCTAAGATTAGGGTAAATCCAATCCTAACTCCAACCATAATCCTAAAGACCATCTGGACCACATCTGGGAAATTCCATGGTTGGGGTTAGGGTTAGTCCAGCACAAACCCTAATTCAAACCCTAAAGGTAAGTCCAACCATAACCCTAGGGTTAGAGTTGGAGTTAGAGGTTGGGCTGAGATAACCTTCACTCCAACCATGGGGTTTCTCAGATGTGGTCCAGATGTTCCTTATGATTATGCATGAAATTAGGATTAAGGTTGGAGTTAGGGTTTGGGCTAGACTAACCCTAACCATGAGCTGAACCCTGTGGTTCCCAAGATGTGGTCAAGATGTTTCATAGGGATATGGCTTGAGTTAGGGTTAGGATTGGACTTTTCCTAGCCCTAACCATAGATTTACAAAAGGAGTTGGGGTTTGGGCTGGACTGCCAGATGTTCCTTAGGGTTATGGCTGAATTAAGTGTCAAGAATGATTTTTGGGGCATTATTTTGACCAGATCCTATTTGGAACAAACCAAAAACATGGGAGAATTCAGGTTGAGCTGAATATGAAGCACAACACTACTGGTTAACAACCCCTGTTGGAGCAGTCACCCTTGCCTTAGGACAATTACCAAGTTTTCCTAGTGATGGATATAAATATGGAGGAGAAAATTCAGGGATTTGTATTAATGAAGAATATTTATTTCAGGGGCCACCATCAGATAATGTAATGTGATGCTATGAAAACAGAATAGCAGCTGTGAGAAGACAAATTGCTCTCCCCACAATCCTGTACTTTGTACAATCATTGTACCTTGGCTCCGGCTGCCATGTAGTATATTCTACTGACAGTTTCAAGGTATCAAGGGAAAAGAAAAGAGAATGTGCTATAAACATTGTGATAAATCTACAATATACCAAACCGGAAAAGCCTAATGCTTCTGGGCCCTAATGCACAAGGGCCCCTCCGTCCTGTACCATATAACCTGCAGGCCCCCTAAGATACCAGGACTGGGGTGTGATGGCTGCACCCACATAGCTGTCTTACAGGTTCCACAGACCATCTATTAGAAAGGCAGAATATCTGGAGATTTTTTAGATAAGATTCTCATTTTTTTGTTCTTTTTGCTGTAGGCTCCAAATTATGATTTTTTTCTGTCCGTGGCAAATGCTTATAATATATTCACTTTTTCAAAGAACTTTTGTTATGCCCTGCAGAAAATGCCTGGATCTATCTAATACTCACTTAAATGGCTCTCCTCCAAAATAGTGCTGGGACTGGAAATTAAATATCCAAGACAGTCCACCCCTCCGAAAAAACAAAAAATAATAAGATGCTCATGAAATATAAATCCTTGAGTCGTCCTCTCTGTCGGGTTGTTCAGATTTCTTTTTAGCACTTTTATCTGCATCGGGGAAAGCTGTGTGGCAAATATTATGGCTGCTGAAACAGCTTCAACCATTATTAAATCAGATTTACAATGGCTTACAGTCTAAAAAAGCTGGATACAAAATACTCCAAGAAGTATCAGCAGAAAAAACCTAGGAGCTCTGATCCCTCCTATATCGCAATTGTTCAAATACAAATCAACAAGCTCTAGTATTCTCTAGAGAACCCCCTTAACCTTTCAAACCTCAGCAATTTTTGCCATAGCTTTTTGATTTCTCCATCTACATAGACCTATGAGGGCTTAATTTTTGCAAGGCGAGATGTACTTTGACCGTTCCATACAAATAGTTACATAGTTGTAAAAAAGACAGACGTCCAACCAGATTCACCATTGTGCTTATAGTGGTTAATCCAGAGGAAGGCCAAAACCCCATTAGGTTTAAAGGCCATTGTCCTCATTTTAGGAAAAAAAAAATCCATCAACTCCAGTCTGGCATCAGAATAAATCCCTGATCAGCGACCCCTCTCCAGAATCCTGGTCCACTATAACTTGTTATATTATTACATCTAGAAATTATCCACCCTTACTCCAGAATCCTGGGTCCACTATAACTTTTCCTATTATTACATCTAGAAATTGTATCCAGACCCTTCTCCAGAATCCTGGTCACTATAACTTTTCTATTTACATCTAGAAATCGTATCCAGAACCCTTCACCCAATCCTGGTCACTATAACTTTATATTATTAACATCTAGTAATGTATCCATACCCTTCTCCCAGAATCATGGTCACTATAACTTGTTAATATATTACATCTAGATAAATGGTATCCAACCCTTTTTGAACTCTGTTATTGGAATTCACCATGACAATTTCCTCTGGCAGAAGATCCACAGTCTCACGCTCTACAGTAAAGAATTCCCTTTCAATGAATTAGTAGAAACTTACTTCACACCAGACATAGAGAGGACGACCCCTTGTTTCTGGATACAGACTGGTAAAATAGATCTTGGGATGAGATCTCTATAATGACCTTTGATATATTTAGACATATTTAATTATGTCCCCTGATGCTGTCTTTTCTCTAAACTAAATAACCCCAACCTTGCTAATCTTTTCGGGTATTGCAGTCCACCCATCCTTTTATTATTTTTGTTGCCCGCCTTTGAACTGTTCAAGCTCCACAATGTCTGTCCTGTGCACTGTGTGCCCAAAAACTGTCCACATATATTCCATGTGGTGTCTAACCAGTGACTTGCATAATGGGAGAATAATGTCTCATCAAGTGCACTATGCCCTTTTAATGCACCCCATGATCCTATTTGCCTTGGCAGCTGCTGCCTGACACTGGCTGCTACAATTAAGTTTACTGTCCTCCAGGATTCCCAAGTCCTTCTTCAGTCACTGTTTCTCAGCGTTTTTCTGTTTACCATGTAATCATGAAATGGATGTTTCCTCCCAAGTGGCATAAGCCTTGCAATTATCTGTGTTAAACCTCATCCTGCCATTTCCCTGCCCAGGTCTCGCAACTTATTCTGAGTCCCTTTATAATAACCAATAACCTCTATTGTGTATGATTACTGTACAGGAGCTAGTGTCATCGTGGCAAAGATTGATATTCTACTGTGCAATCCTTCTGTAAGGTCATTAATGACTATAAAGAGAATAGGGCCCAGTACTGAAGCCTGTTGTCCCCACTAGTAACAGGGATCCAGTCCTGTAGTATATTACCATTAATTTACAAATCACCACCCTTTGTTTTCTATATAAATGTCTGGAATGGGAAAACCCTTTAAAACTTTATTAGATTATAATTTCAGAACAATTACATCCATCTTTTTCTCACTTTATAAAATTTATTGTTTGGCTTACTTTATGTCAAAATTTTGAACAAACAGTTTTTTGGACATTGATGTATATAAAACCATGTTCCATTTGGTTTCTAAGGGTGACATGTATAATTTTTGGCACCCAGGCTCCAATTTTTGGCGCACATTAGTAGAATGCGCCTGGATCTATGAACCTGTTCTACTGTGGGTCATAGATTTAGCGCTTTCTAACTACAAAGCGACATTTCAGCTCAGGTAAACCACGATATTAAAAGTGCTCTACCTTATCAGCAAAGTAAAGCACCTGGATTTGCCGTACTGCAGATATAAATGTGTAGAATGATACAGTTGTAGTGTCACACCTCCAGCTGCCCCCCGATCTCAGGCACATTACAAAGTTCTGCGGGCAGAATGCGCCTAATTATGAAGTGCGCCTGATTATAAATATAGCTAACAGGCCTGCTCCAGTTTTTGGGCTGAAAATACACCAGATAACTAGCACAGCCCCGTACATACATGTCGCCCTAAGAGTCTAAAAGACATAATAAATGGGTGCAAGGCATGTACACCAGTTTTTTTGAACATTCTCCATAGTAAATCTGCACTATAGAGTCAGATACATTTCTGGCTACCCTGCAAACCACAATTACACGCTGAATGAGCTCACTGACAACCAGGGGCGTTGCTAGGGTCCCAAAACATCTGGGGCTCGGGCCCTTTGTGTTTTTCTGAGTAGGGCTGGGTGCACACGGAATTTTTTGTGTCTCATTGTGAACTGTGGATGTATTTTTACAGAGAAAAACCTTTGTATGTAGGCCTCCAGGAGAACTATTAAGTGATTAAACTGCAGTACAAATAGTAGACACAGGAGACGTCCTGAAGAGTGTTCTCTTACTCTTTCTTCTCCAACAGTCCCAGAAAACGCCATGACGTCTTCTACCGTCCACAACTCTTCACTGAAAAATTTACAAAACAAACAACTTAGACTCCTCATAATATCAGCATTTCTCAACAATTTCCTATCTCTATACAAAATTCCCCTCAATAGTGCCCCAAAATGGTAATAATTACTCCCTTGTAGGTAAATAATTGCCCCCTATAGCCAGGTAAGTAGCCCACTGTAGCCAGGTTTGTAGCCCCCACTAGCCAGGTTATTAGCCCCTCTACGCAAGGTTACTGCCCTCTGTAGCAAGTTACTCCCCCTTTAGGCAGTAATATCCCCCTGTTAGCCCATGTATTAGGCTCCTTGTAGTCAGGTTAATTAGCCCCTGTACCAGTGATAAGCCCCTTCTGTAGCCAGTTTATATGCCCCCTTAGCCACCATACGCCCCCTGTAGCCAGTGTTATGCCCCCTTAGCCACATATGCCCCTTGTAGCCAGTGACAATGGCCCCCTTAGCCATAATGCCCCCCTGTAGCCATTACATGCCCCCTTAGCCAAAATCCCTCCCTGTACCATGACTGTCCCCTTAGCCATATATGCCCCCTGAGCCAGTGACAAGCCCCCCTTAGGCCGATAAATCCCCCCTGTAGCCAGTGACATGGCCCCCTTAGCCACTATATACCCTCTCTGACCAGTGCCAAATACCCCCTTAGCCAATATATGCCCCCTGACCAGTGTACATGCCCCAAGCCATAAATGCACACCCTGTCGCCAGTTACTTGCCCCCTTAGCCATATATGCCCCCTGTACCAGTGACATGCCCCCTTAGCCATATATGCCCCCCTGTAGCCAGTGACTATGCCCCCTTAGCCATATATATGGCCCTCCCTGTAGCCAGTGACATACCCCCTTAGCCATATGCCCCCTGTAGCCTGTGGACATGCCCCCTTAGCCATATATGCCCCCTGGTAGCCAGTGACACATGCACCCTTAGCCATATATACCACCTGTAGCCAGTGACATACCCCCTTAACCATATATACCCCCTGTAACCAGTGACATGCCACACTTACCTAATAAAAATAAAAATAAAAAAACCTACTTACTAAAGAAGGCATTTTCGTAGGCGTCAGTTCCTGAAGCTTGTGAACGGTGTATAACGCATAGTGATTCATCACGCTGCTTACGCATCCCGCTTGGACCGGGACCTCCCCCGGCGGCAGAGCTGCCGGCTTAGAGGATCCAGCGTCGCAGGGGGTGATGAAAGCGGCGCTTTCATCCCCCTGCAAATCAGGTGTATGTACAGCGTTTCGGTGATCACCATACATACAGGGGATAAGACAGGACGATACCGATCCGTCCTGCCTCCTCCCCGACTCTGACTGCGCGGCCGCTGTGAAATGGCCGTGCAGTCAGAGATCGGCGGGTGCCGCCCGCACACAGGAGCGCTCCAGGCTCATGGCAGCGGCCTGGAGCCGCCGAGACTCGGGGCACAGGCAGATTCATTCGGGGCTCGTGCCCCGAATGAATCTGCCTAGCGACGGCCCTGCTGACAATTAAGGAACTTAGGGCCACTTGTATGAAAACTGTCTAGGTCTAAAACTCATTATTTTGCCCATAGCAACCAATCAGAGCCCATAGCAACCAATCAGATCGCCTCTTTCATTTCATATAGTGCTTTGGAGAAATGAGAAGGGCGCTCTGACTGGTTGCTATGGGCTCTGATTTTTAGACCTAGACAGTTTTCATACATGTGGCCCTTAATGTGACAACTAATGCAATATGATATCTTAGGACATAAAGTTATCTATTTCACTACTTTTTAACCTCTTAACGACCCTGGACGTATGAGTACGTCCCAGGGCCGCTAAGGGGCTTTGCAGGGGGATCGCTCCGCGACCCCCCCCCTCCCGCAAAGCCGGCGTTTGTTAGCGGCTAATCGCACAGAGCCGGCGGATGGCTTCGCCCGCTAGCGCCGTTTAACCCATCAGACACCGCGGCAAAAATGGTCACGGCGTCTGAATGAACGCCGATCGGTGCTAAGCTAAGCTGCGCCGATCCGACAACTGGGCATTGTGGTGGGGAGCCTTGTGAAGGCTCCCGTCACTTACCCTGGCCGGTTTGCCCCACCCGTATAAGACAGGAAGTGGGGAAACCGCCATCTTGTACACCCCAATGCATTGCCTATCAATGCATTTTGGTTGTATTAACAATCGCGCCCCTTGTGGTCAAGCACCATAGGGGGACTAAATATTACAGTAAAAAAAAAATTTTTAAAGTAAAAAAAAAAAAGTTTAAAAGTTCAAATCCCCCTCCTTTACAAATAAAAATCATTAAAAAAAAAAAAAATTTCCCCCCCTTTTTGGTATGCCACGTCCGAAAAAGTCAGTCTATAAAAATATAACATCATTTTCCCGTAGCTAACCCCCGTAGAAGAAAAAAAATTCCAAAGGGCAAAATTTGCGTTTTTTGGTTTTTTACGTCACTAAAAAAAATGGAATAAAAAGGGATCAAAAAAGTCGCAAGCATTCCAAACTGTTACGATAAAAAGTACACTCAGCCCGCAAAAAATTCCCCTCATGACTCCTTGGTGTTAGTACAAAAAAGTTATTGGGTCGCAAAAAAATGGCGCGGGGGCGCAAATTTCAAAAATAAAAAAGTTTGGAATTTTTTACGGCCCAAAACATAACGGAAACCCTAATTTTTTGGTATTCCGATGGTAAAACCCTGTAAAATAAAGATAACACATTATTTCCGAAGTTTGAATCCCGTAAAAGCAAAACCCCCCCAAAACATGGCGAAAATACATTTTTTTCCCAAATTTGCCCACCTTGGAATTTTTTTGCGTTTTTCCCTTATTTTAATTCAGTGAATAACACCCTTTAAAAAGTACTTTGTGCCCCAAAAAAAAGCCCCCCATGTGCCTATGTAGGTGGAAAAATAAAAAGTTATGGCTCTGGGAAGGCGAGGAGGGAAAAACTAACGTGTCACCAAAAAAAAACCCTGGGTCCTGAAGGGGTTAATGTTTTTTCCTGTGATCAAAGATCAGATAACTTGCTGCAGTAAGATTTTACTTCCAAATAAGCCTTGTTACATCTGTATTCAGTAATCTCCTAGGCTCCCTCTACTGGTAGCTGAGAATCTTAACCTTTTACTTGGTGTTGTTGTCAAGGATTTGGAGCTCTGTATCTGACCACTATGAAAATCTACTAAGAAAATTAAACTACACAGAATATTGGAACTAGATGACCTAATGCTAATAGTTAATGTGCTTGCTTCCATTTACTGTCATGGTGAAAAAGGCCTTTAAACTGTTAGGGTATGTTCACACGATGTACTCCGGTGCGTACAGTACATCATGTCTTTCGGGAGCTCGCTCCCAGGGTACGGGGGGGGTGGCACCCCCCGGGCCCCCCTTTACATTCATTACTCGCGGGGGCGTATTTGCCGCAAATAATTTACATGTATTATCTCCTCGCTCATGTATTGTACGAGCGGGGAGATTGGGGGGTAATCCATGTTCTCTATGAGAACTATGGAATTTCCGTAATTTTGGGCGCATCCGCCCTTATTAAGGGGCAAATACCTGGAAATGCGCCCCAAATTACCACTGTGAACATACCCTTTTTAGAATAATAAAAAATTTAAAAATAATAAAAAATTTTTAAAAAATTCATCAGGAAAGATTTAAAATCAAAAAAAAAACAACAACTTTTTTTTAATTAGATTAAACTGAAGTTTCAGCAGCCGCTACGTCCGGCCCATTTCACAGTTCTTCCCATATTCTTACATAAAAGTACATTCTGTCTACTAATCACTGATAACATTAGGTTGAGAAATCAAAAGGTCTGACATGCTATAAAAATTACAGAGAAATCTGAATATTCTTTTTTTTTTTATATTCCCTATAAAATCTGAACTACTGAACTTTCTGCAAAGGTATAGTTATTACCTCCAATCCTTATACTAACTTACACAGAAAGATAAAAGTTTATAGGGTAAAAAGAAAGATGGAAAATATTAAACAAAGAAGGATTGTCACATTACTAAAATGTCACAGGTGGATTTAATATTGACACATTGTACTGGATTACTGTTTTTCTGCACTATTGGAAATACATAAAAACAATGTATATGTGTATGGCCTTTGCTTAATCCTTTTTCTAATTACTATAATACTGCCCTATATGTACAAGAATTAATTACTATAATACTGCTCCTATGTACAAGAAGACAACTGTTATAATACTGCCCATATGCACAAGAAAATAACTAGTATAATACTGCCCCCTATGTACAAGAATATAACTACTATAATACTGATCCTATGTACAAGAATATAACTCCTGTAATACTGCCTCCTATGTACAAGAAAATAACTAGTATAATACTGCCCCCTATGTACGAGAATATAACTATTATAATGCTGCCCTCTATATACAAGAATATAACTACTATAATACTGTCACCTATGTACAAGAATATACCTACTATAATACTGCCCTCTATGTACTAGAATAAAACTACTATAATATTGCCCCTATGTACAAGAAAATAAAATACTATAATAATTTCCCCCTAAGTTTCAAGAATATAACTACTATAAAAACAGCACCTATGTACAAGAATATAATTACTATAATACTGCCTCTATGTACAAGAATATAACTACTATAATACTGCCCCCTATGTACAAGAATATAACTAATATAATACTGCCCCATGTACAAGAATATAACTACTATAATAATGCCTCTATGTACTAGAATAAAACTAGTATAATACTGCCCCTATATACAAGAATATAAACAGTATTATACTGTTCACTAAGTACAAGACTATAACTGCTATAATACTGCCCCCATGTACAAGAATATAACTACTGTAATGCCCTCTATGTACAAGAATGTAACTACTATAATACTGTCCCCTATGTACAATAATATAACTACTATAATACTGCCTCTATGTACAAGAATATAACTACTATAATACTGCCTCTATGTACAAGAATATAACTACTATAATACTGCCCCCTATGTACAAGAATATAACTACTATAATACTGCCCCTATGTACAAGAATATACTATAATACTGCCTCTATGTACAAGAATATACTATAATACTGCCCTCTATATACAAGAATATAACTACTATAATACTGTCACCTATGTACAAGAATAAAACTACTATAATACTGCCCTCTATGTACTGGAATATAACTACTATAATACCGCTCCCTATGTACAAGAATATAACTACTATAATATAGCACCCTATGTACAAGAATATAATTACTATAATACTGCCTCTATGTACAAGAATATAACTACTATAATACAGCACCCTATGTACAAGAATATAATTACTATAATACTGCCCTCTATGTACAAGAATATAATTACTATAATACTGCCCTCTATGTACAAGAATATAACTACTATAAAACAGCACCCTATGTACAAGAATTAATTGCTATAATACTGCCCTCTATGAACAAGAATATAACTACTATAATACTGTCCCCTATGTGCAAGAATATAACTACTATAATCCTGCTCCCTATGTACAAGAATATAACTACTATAATAATGCCTCTACGTACTAGAGTAAAACTACTATAATACTGCCCCTATGTACAAGAATATAACTACTATAATAATGCCTCTAGGTACTAGAGTAAAACTACTATAATACTGCCACCTATGTACAAGAATAAAACTACTATAATACTGCCCTCTATGTACTAGAATAAAACTAGTATAATACTGCCCCTATGTACAAGAATATAACTAGTATAATACTGTCCACTAAGTACAAGTCTATAACTGCTATAATACTGCTCCCTATGTACAATAATATAACTACTATAATCCTGCTCCCTAAGTACAAGATTATAACTGCTATAATAATGCCTCTACGTACTAGAGTAAAACTACTATAATACTGCCCCTATGTACAAGAATATAACTACTATAATAATGCCTCTAGGTACTAGAGTAAAACTACTATAATACTGCCCCTATGTACAAGAATATAACTACTATAATAATGCCTCTATGTACTAGAATAAAACTAGTATAATACTGCCCCTATGTACAAGAATATAACTAGTATAATACTGTCCACTAAGTACAAGTCTATAACTGCTATAATACTGCTCCCTATGTACAAGAATATAACTACTATAATACTGCCCCTATGTACAAGAATATATCTACTATAATACTGCCCTCTATGTACAAGAATATAACTGCTATAATATTGCCCCATGTACAAGAATATACTATAATACTGCCCCCTATGTACAAGAATATAACTACTATAATACTGCCCCTTTGTACAAGAATATAACTACTATAAATACTGCTCCTATGTACAAGAAATATAACTACTATAATACTGCTCCTATGACAAGATATAAAATACTATAATACTGCCCTATGTACAAGAATATACTATAATACTGCCTCTATGTACAAGAATATAACTACTATAGTCCTGCCCCCTTTTGTCAAGAATATAACTACTATAATAATGCCCCAAGTACAAGAATATACTAAAAATACTGCCCCCTATGTATAAGAATATAACTACTATAAATACTGCCTCTATTACAAGAATATAACTACTATAATACTGCTCCTATGTACAAGAATATAACTACTATAATACTGCCCTCTATGTGCAAGAACATAATTAGAACAGTACTGTCTCTGTATTTGAAAGTATAATTACTATGATACTGCCCGTATAGATGGGAACAAATGGAATGACTCTGGTCTTTCGGGCATCTTTCTCTCCATACATAGTGCACGTGTAAATGTCGTCTTCTCTTTATTGGCACCATTATGGATTCTGGATCCGCCATCGCGCCATCGCTCAGCTCGCTGTGGAGCCTCATCCGTCTTGTATATTACGGTTATTGTAACGCTCGCTATGTTTTATTTATAGGGATTTCTATGTACAATGTTTCAACTTTAATTCCACAGCAATAGAATTTACGGAAATAATGATGTTAAAAAATGAGTGAACCGGATGCCAGGACATTATTTAACACAGTGAGGACGCCATTACCAGCGCCTTCTCCCGCCGCTTGACTGATGGAGCTGGAGCACCTCTGAGTATTTACTGCAGACACCTGTATTTCTCAGCCTCCGCCGATCCATTTCGTTGACACCGTGGCATTGCAGCCATATTTTACCTGGATGCTTGATGCTTTCCTTCTCTTTGCTTCCGCTCGGTCGTATTACATCGGCGCTGATCTATAATTCCCCCTGATTTACATAAATCGCCTACAGCCTGGAAGAAGCAGAGGGAAATGTTTGGATGCAGGAGAACCACAATTCCCCTCAAGGAAATTCATATAGAATTTTTTTTTTCTGGGAAATGACACAGGACTGAGTGTAATTTGTATATCAAGCAGCTGCACTAATGATCCAGCTATTAATTAAGATGTGAGCTCCCTTCCATCCTGTGCGTGCAATTAGAATTGAAGTCAATCCTTTCTGTCGGAGCTGGCGCACACTGGGCAGAGTGTAGTCCTGCTGATCAAATCACACAAAGTCGCGTGTGATTGATCAGCATTGCAGCGATGGCAGATATGAGCTGAGACTGACAGGAAGCCTTTGTAGAGTCTTGGTTATAAAGGGTAGGAATACTTTTGCAACTGATATTTCATTCATTGTCGGACTGGGGTGCCTAGGACCCACATGTGAAGCTAATACTAGGGGCCCACCAGTTGAGCTCTTTCTGGGCCCACCGGTGGAGTGTTTAGGGGCCCCAGTTGAGGTCTTTGGCCCACGTGGAGTTGATTCAGGGGCACGTTGAGCTGTTTCTGGGCCCACCGGTGGAGTTGATTCTAGGGGCCCACCAGTTGAGCTCTTTCTGGGCCCACCGGTGGAGTTTATTCTAGGGGCCCACTAGTTGAGCTGTTTCTGGGCCCACCGGTGGAGCTGATTCTAGGGGCCCACCAGTTGAGCTCTTTCTGGGCCCACCGGTGGAGTTGATTCTAGGGGCCCACCAGTTGAGCTCTTTCTGGGCCCACCGGTGGAGTTGATTCTAGGGGCCCACCAGTTGAGCTGTTTCAGGGTCCACCGGTGGAGTTGATTCTAGGGGCCCACCAGTTGAGCTGTTTCAGGGTCCACCGGTGGAGTTGATTCTAGGGGCCCACCAGTTGAGCTGTTTCTGTGCCCACCGGTGGAGTTGATTCTAGGCGCCCACCAGTTGAGATGTTTCTGGGCCCACCCGTGGAGTTAACTCTAGGGGCCCACCAGTTGAGCTGTTTCTGGGCCCACTGGTGGAGTTTATTTTAGGGGTCCACCAGTTGAGCTCTTTCTGGGCCCACCGGTGGAGTTGATTCTAGGGGCCCACCAGTTGAGCTCTTTCTGGGGCCACCGGTTGAGTTTATTTTAGGGGCCCACCTACAGCTACTGTAAATGTCTGTTCATGCTTCCTATCCTCTGCCTCTTGCTTTTTGCCTCTTCTGAGGATGTATATGCAGTTGAAAAACAACTCCAGGTCTGCCATGCTCAGGGGCCCCCCGGGAGTTTCCCCTATCCCCCTGTGGGCCAGTCCGTGCCTGATTTCATTGCATGGGTGGACAGCGACAGCTGAGGTCCAATGCAGGGGTTTAGCTAGAATTTATAGGGCTCCATGGCCAGAAGACAGGCACCTGGGACACAAAATCAGCGGCTTAAAAGGGTTTATCCATGTCTTTTAGAAACATTCCTACCACCTCCCACAGAGCTAAAATAGAAAAATACCGGATAGTCACCTTTCACATTACCACCGTTCCAGAGATTCGGTGTTCCTTCTTGTCCCCCACTGATGATGTCACGTTCATGGATCACATGATGCTGCAGCCAATCACTGACTGCAGTGGTCACATGATGTGCGTGCAGGCATGTGACTGCTGAGGCCAGAGATTGGTTGCAGCATCATGTGATCTATGAACGTTATGTCATCAGTGAGGGACCAGGGGCAACACGGGAGTTCTGGAATGGTGGTGATGGGACAGGTAAGTACGGGTTAATTCTACTTTTTAGCACACTGGGAGGTGGTAGGAGGTTTCTAAAAGTCTTTGAAAACTCCTTTAAGGCATCAATACTACTGTCATATATCAGAGAACTCGCAAAGTAGTGCTAGGTAGCAGAAAGCTACCAACATTTTGTTCCTTACAAAAAAAATTACAATGTTCTTGCACCTTAATGTCCCCCTGTGCAAGAAAAGTATATGGAAAACTTATTCTCCATTATCTCATCATATGGCACCCACTTATGTCTCTCTAACAAGCCACCACTTATTAGTACTGTGGCCATGAAGGTAATTAGTCATGTTGCACTTCAGATTTGGGTTGATGCCAAACTCGGCCTCAATCTAAGCAATGTAGCCCAAATCAAATTTTACCAAAAGTTGTAAAAAAAAAATCAAGTTCTCCAATAAATTGGGGTTTTCATGGATTAAGTTACTGTTGCACGGTGGTGGTCACCTCCAGTCTGATGTCCCTTCAGGTTACCATAACATAGAGTTGCTATGATAACCAGAAGAGACGTCAGACCAGAAATGATTCTGTACCAGGAGTGCCACAGAACAGTAAGTTACCCATAACAACACGTAAAAACCTTAATCCAAGTTTATGGTTAGGGCTACAGTTCGGGAACTAGAGAATTGAAACCATGTTGAACTGAACAGGGAACTATTCAATGTAATGGTTACTGACGGAGGTCAGACTGTTCTTCACGTTCCACATGGGTGGAATGCCGGGTATTGTGGATCCTATGGACCACCGGGAGTGTAGATGGTAGACTACTAGTGGTGGCAGCCGACATGCAGGACAAGGACACTGGGTGCTGGCAGAGGTCATGGCCATCTTTTCCATTGGGCACGCTAGGCAGTTGCCCGGGGGCCCCACAAGTATGCGGGCCCCAGGTGGTGTATGCATGTCCCAGGAATACATTAAACATTCCCTGGATCCCTTGGTTGGCTTTGATTATTTAACTGTTTGTGTGTTTTTAGGATGTGCAAAAAGTTAAAAACCATGGTGGAGAAGGGAGCCAAAGGCTCCCTGCCCTGCCAATCAGTCTTATAGGCTGCCAGTGCCCAGACAGAAGTGGTGCGATAATATGGGTGTGCTTGGAGGGAGGGGTGGGGCGAGGCATGGCCAAGTATAATGTCATGTATTTGGGCATGGCCCACTGTACTGCTATGCCAGGGGTCCATAATTATGTTAAGACAGCTCTTGCAGAGGTGACGGGTCACAGCAGGTGTAGCCATAGGCAGGTAACAGAGTCCCAGGCCAGTAACAGACTGGTACAATGTCAAGTAGCAGAATTAGACTATATACAGGGCCTGTAACTATGGAGACAGTTTGCACATATAGTAGTCTTAATCATCTGCTATTTAGTGTATTCCTTTCCAATGCAGATCTACTGTATGTTTCTCTATAGTTAGGGGCTACAGCCTATAGAATTTTCCCCAAGTGAGTAACACTTGGTTCCAGTTGATTACTTGTACTTTATAAAAAATATATTGGGGTAATGAAGGGGTTGAAAAAACTCCACAGCTTTTAATTCTGTTACGAAAATCAGGTTTAGATACAGTGGATGAGCAGCTTTATATGTCTTCATAGTTACAGGCTACAGTGAATGAGCAGAGCAGATTATACATAATTTTAGATACAATGGATTAGCAGTTAGTATCACACATGATAGCTTTAGATACAGTGGAATAGCAGTTAGTATCACATATGATAGCTTTAGATACAGTGGATTAGCAGAAAGTATACCACATGGTAGGCTTAGATAACAGTGGGATTTAGCAGTCAGTTTTCAAAAACATGGTGGGCTCAGATACAGTAAATTAGCAGTCAGTATCACACATGATAGCTTTAGATACAGTGGATTAGCAGAAAGTATCACACATGGTGGGCTCAGATACAGTGGATTAGCAGAAAGTATCACACATGATAGCTTTAGATATAGTGGATTAGCAGAAAGTATCACACATGTTAGGCTCAGATACAGTGGATTAGCAGAAAGTATCACACATGGTGGTCTCAGATACAGTGGATTAGCAGAAAGTATCACACATGGTAGACTCAGATACAGTGGATTAGCAGAAAGTATCACACATGGTGGGCTCAGATACAGTGTAATAGCAGAAAGTATCACACATGGTGGGCTTAGATACAGTGGATTAGCAGAAAGTATCACACATGTTAGGCTCAGATACAGTGGATTAGCAGTCAGTATCACACATGGTGGGCTCAGATACAGTGGATTAGCAGAAAGTATCACACATGTTAGGCTCAGATACAGTGGATTAGCAGAAAGTATCACACATGGTGGACTCAGATACAGTGGATTAGCAGAAAGTATCACACATGGTAGACTCAGATACAGTGGAATTAGCGAAAGTAACTACACATGGTGGGTCAGACAGTGGATTAGCAAACATTTCACACATGGTGGGCTCAGATACAGTGGATTAGCAGAAAGTATCACACATGGTGGACTCAGATACAGTGGATTAGCAGAAAGTATCACACATGGTGGGCTCAAATACAGTGGATTAGCAGAAAGTATCACACATGGTGGGCTCAGATACAGTGGATTAGCAGAAAGTATCACACATGTTAGGCTCAGATACAGTGGATTAGCAAACATTTCACACATAATAGTTTTAGATACAGTATTGTACATGGTGGGTTTATCTACAGCTCTTGTGTAGCAGTGGCATTAGCATAGAGCATAGATATAGGTGGTGTGCCATGCGCGGTTGTAGCGCAGTACAGTGTCGCTATGATGTTGATATGATCAGAATAAGCCTGCTGAGCTGTTTCTTCCAGTAAGCGGGTGGTCAGTGAGCGGCCAGTCTTCGGTTCAGTGATACTAGCAGAGCATTGTGGGTTTTGTGCCCTCCCAGTGTCCTCTACCCTGCACGCGTCTTTGAATTTGCCTCTATTAGCTGAGTGTGACCAGGCTCTGACCCATGCAGCACTTTACAGAGACTTTCATGCCTCCGAATGGCTCCGCTGCGGCACACTTGACACGTCTGCGCCCTGAAAGATGCCACTTTAAGAATCTGCAGAATTTTTGAGGCTTGTCCTGGGGGATATCTGTTCTATGCTAAAATGTCATTTCACATCCCGGCGTACACAGCGTCACCAGCTCCTCACTTATAAATGTTTCACAGCGCCTGCATTTTTTATCATTTGCTTTTTACGCGACCGGTAAACGCCTGATAAGTGACCTCCAATGTCTGCGTGAAGGAGACAGCCCTCATATTTAAAACATCAAGTTCTTCTGTGTTGGAAAGGATAAAATTACCCAATTAAGTTAACCCCTCCCTTCCCAGGCGGTAATTTCTGTACCCCACCGCCACCCTGTGCTGTACAGTAGTGCTACCGGTCAGTTCAGATGGCACAGTTAAACAACTGCAATCAATATATTGGTCGTGAAAGTCTCTGACAGGCTTCACCTGAGTCCTCATGAAACCTTTTGTCTCTCTCTGGTGCACCATGGTCATCAGCGGCACACCAGCGGGATGGGAGTCTTTCTTTCCATCCACTCGTAGTCTCTCCATGTCTGTTCTCCACGTGCTCCTGGTACTGGGATCTACTGTACAGCGCTCTGGATGATTTACTCAATGTCTCTTACGAATGGAGGACCTTGCTTCCCTCACTGTTCATGTCCCTTTCCTAATATACTAGAAAACGCAAAAGGGGTATAGACCTTAGACAAAATAGTAAGACCTAAAATATAACTTTTAATAATATCCAATAAAAAATCCTCAACAATGACCCTAACAATTCCCTAAATAGATACTAACTACCTATTCATCAGATTCAGGGTGACCGACCCAATAAGGGCGGCCCTGACAGGAATCTAGACTAAGAGGACCCTAACATATCCCTTTACTAACTAACAAAGAGACAAATCTAAATCAAATACCCACATATTACAATACAATACAAAAATACAAACTTAATAATAATAAGTGACCAAAAGTGAGTAAACATAAGCCAACACAGATAATAATTCCTATGATCAGATATGGATACTGAAGAAAATTATTCTTAACACTTCCGACGCGTTTCTCCCAAATAACAGGGTTCATCAGGAAGAACAATTACATTAACCACAGTAACCTATAAAAGACAATACTTCAATGATGAATAAGAAATGCTTACATCCCTTAATGGTTAGGAAAGGCTGCTCAATGAAGATCCATTGGAAGATGTAATGTAGACAAGATGATGGACAGCCAATAACACGCTGTCCGCAAACAAAAACTAACTCAGACGATACTGAGCAATAGAGACAGTAGGTAGCAAGTCTTGCTAGTCCTGTCGGGGTCGCCCTTATTGGGACGGTTACCCCGAATCCGATGGATAGGTAGTTAGTATCTGTTTAGGGAATTGATAGGGTCATTGTTTAGGATTTTTATTGGATATTATTAAAAGTTATATTTTAGGTCTTACTATTTCGCCTAAGGTCTATACCCCTTTTGTGGTTTTCTGGTTGAGAGCAGTATGGTATACACCTAGAAATGATATCTTGGAGTTTGTGTCTCTACCTCCTCATTGATTAGGACACGAGTTTTTTTGTTTTTGATCCTCTCCTAACATACTCCATAATTTTACTCCACCCCCACAATTTCCTGGGTTTTTCCCATTTCTATGATTTTTCCCCTGTGTTCTGTTGCCATCTACAGCCAGAAAGATGAATTGCCGGCTTCAGCCTTACAAAGTTATACAGTGTATAAATAACCCCATTACACAGTGTCTATAGTAATTATAATATGATACTGTAATAACACATAATAGTGCCTAAAACACAACGCCATATGTTTGACAAATAAAACTGTTCATACAGCTGCCTAAACAGCAATGCTATACAACACCAATATGCCGCAAAGGTAATATCATTGCCACACAATGATGAGGAACTAAAACAACTGTAGCACTAAAACAATACCAGCACACAGTGAGCAAGTTATAGGTTTATACATGAAAAATCTATTAACAGTGCTTCACAGTGTCTAAATAACACATTTTTTTCAATTAATACTAACGAGGATCTGTGACATCTCCTGACATGACTGTTTTAGTAAATCCTTGTGTTCTAGGTTAAAATAATCCTGGAATATCTACTCTTATAACTCTCTGTTGTCCTGTTCCTCTGTTATTCCTTCCAGAAATGTATAACTGAATCTGTCAGATGGGTGTTACCATTTCTGCTTTCAATGGGGCGTGTCCCTGCACACACTGACTCTTTGCACTGATAGGACAATTTAGATTGTGCAGAGACACACCCTTAACTGGCAACACCTACCTGACAGATTCAGTAATACATTTCTAAGAGAAAAAACATTTTTAGGGACCAGTACTCTTTCACTGTAGTATTCACGGTAGTATTGAGCCTCATGCACTGGACCCCCTGTGATGCAGCAGATGGGTATTGTGTGGCCACATACCTTGCACACCACTAAGGCTGATACGGTAATTACACCTATGAATCCTCTTTTTTAGTATTGCTCAATATCAGTCGCTGTTCAATTTGATATGTATTCGAATGAACTTGTAATAAAATTCTGGTTTGTGACAGGATCTCGAGCCCTAACCTTGTCCTATCCTAAATTGGGTTTAGAGTAAGTGTTAGCGTTTGTTGAGTACTGCAGCATCAACCATGGTTCACTGCAAAGCCAAGCGGCTGAGAGCATGTTGGATCAGTAGGGTTCCCAGAGGCTGGACACCACCAATCATGAAGTGAGGGCATATCCTGGTAATATGCCACTACTTTATAAGATACCATCTTATCGAGGCTGAAATATGGATCTGTGTTTCAATATTTCATTTCCCATAGCATGCAGAATATACAAACCCAAATTAGGAAATTTGTAGGCGAATTGGCAGAGAATAGAATTATCCAAGTTCCCCTTTGTGTCTATTCATGACTAGTGTTGCCCTTCAGTTTTGAGATGATGTTAAATTCAACCTGTATATAATCAATTTGATTTGTGTTGGCCTGAATCGAATTTTGGCAAGAATCACCAGAAAATGGACCTAACTCTAACCCTAAATATGGGTTAGAGGTTTTTTTTACAGTTTTTTTTTTTTTTTTTTTTTAAAGCTTGTCAGTCAGTAGGGATGTTAGAAAAAAAGAAAAATCACTTGTTGCAGGGCCAACACCCCCAGTCCAGGTGCACCTACTAATGATGTCATAAGCAGTGCTCACGTGGAACTTCAACCCAGGAGCTGACTGGCCCACAGAGGAAAAGGGGAACCTCTGGTGGGCTCCTGAGCATGGAAAACATGGAGTTACTTTTCAACTGCATATACATCCTTAGGAGAGGCAGAAAGGCAGAGAGAAAGCGGCAAAAAGTAAGAGGTAGTGGATAAGAGACACGTATAGTAACTGTAGGGGCCCCTAGAATCAACTCCATTGGTAGGCCCCCAGAATCAACGCCACTGATGGGCCCCCAGAATCAACTCCATTGGTAGGCCCCCAGAATCAACTCCACTGATGGGCCCTAGATTCATCTCCACTGATGGGCCCCCAGAATCAACCTCACTGGTGGGCCCCCAGAATCAACGCCACTGATGGGCCCCCAGAATCAACTCCACTGGTGGGCCCCAGGAATCAACTCTACTGGTGGGCCCCCACAGTCAACTCCACTGGTGGGCCCCCACAGTCAGCTCCACTGGTGGGCCCCCACAGTCAACTCCACTGGTGGGCCCCCACAGTCAACTCCACTGGTGGGCCCCCACAGTCAACTCCACTGGTGGGCCCCCACAGTCAACTCCACTGGTGGGCCACTAGAGTCAGCTCTACTGGTGAGCGCCCAGAATCAACTCCACTGGTGGGCCCCATGCACCCCAGTCTGACACTGCTACAACCAATCACAGGCCTCAGCAGTCATGTGTGGTATATTCAGCAAACGACTGCTTTAGCCTGTGAATAGCTGCAGGGCCACGTGAAGAATGAACGTGATGCCATCAGCTTGGATCATTGGAACCAGCAGGGGTGCTAAAATGAGCAGGTTTAAAAAGTGAGTTTTGTGGAGTTGACTGTGGCGGCCCACCAGTGGAGTTGACTGTGGAGGCCCACCAGTGGAGTTGACTGTGGAGGCCCACCAGTGGAGTTGACCATGGGGGCCCACCAGTGTTTTTTTTTCAATCATCCCAGAAATGACACCCCAGTTCGGCAGTATGGCATAACTTGTGTGGCATAACTTCTGGTTCAATGTCACTTCTGGTTACCAATACATAGATGTTACCCCTGTTATGGATACTGGAAGTGATGCTGAAATAGAAGTGATGTGGTATCAAGAGTGCTGCAAAATAGTGTATCTGTAAAAACTTATATAAGACTGGAACCCAGGTTACAGTTAAGGTGAGGGTTAGGGAAATAATCCTTTTGGGAAATCCTGAATCAAAATTTTTTCACAGGTTTGGTCAAACCAGTGTTACACTGAATATTGGAGCAACGCTATTCATTACCCTTGATGGTTTTTCTTCTTTACTCAAATACTTGGGTTTTTTCCAGAAACCAGAGGTATCTGTGACTATAAATACCAGGATACGTCTGCTATTGGCCATTGCACTTTGATTTTGTTCCATTATAACCATATTCCTATATTTTTCTCCAATTGGATTTCCCAGAATAGTCTCCGTATATATAGATTTCAGCTAATAGTCTGTGTATCTAATATAAAAGAAGAATAAAAGGTTACTTCCCATAAACCACGTGAGGCGGTTAAATATCACAACTACGACGTGGAACCTCGTGTCGCTGGACCCGAGACAGAAGAGTCTATTGGTCAATTAGAGGCTGCAATATTCCAGATCGCCCCTTAAGTGCTCTCTTCAATATGGCAAATGGCCAAAGAGACATTAACATTACTAATGGCAAAAGTGTGTTTAAAAAATTCTATTAACCTTTCACCGTTCATGTATCTGATTCCACTCTAACAAAATCTATAATTAGGCAGAAGTGAGACTCCTCCGTGCTAAATTAATGCATTTAAGAAGCAGAGATCAGAGAGCTCATTTTTTTTTGGCCCCTCCGGTCTGGTCTGAGCAGAATTTCACTACCTATAAGGGAGGTTTTCATTATTCTTCTGCCCTATTTTTACCATCCTCCTTTGTATTTTATCCCTTTGTTTGACGGCTACAGAATCACAAAGTCTTCAGCCTCATCCTTGTGTCCCTGAACCTCTGATCCTTTTGGAAACCAATTACAGATTGTAATGTTACTGATGTCCTAACGGGTGGAAATTGCTTAGAATAGATAAAGACATACTGTGTGCCAATGTGAGGTGCTGACAGCCCATTGGCACAAGTGTCATTAAAGGGCTACTCAATCTTTCTCACTTACTTTCTCTCTCTCTCTCTCTCTCTCTCTCTCTCTCTCTCTCTCAATGCTACGTTTATGTACACTACAAGGAAAATGTGAGATAAAATTGGTGGTTTTATCTTCTGGACCTTCAACACTTAACCAAAAATGTAAAAAGATATGAGATGGATGGATAGATAGATAGATAGATAGATAGATAGATAGATAGATAGATAGATAGATAGATGGATAGATTCTGATGAATAGAGATGAGAGATAGATAGATAGATAGATAGATAGATAGATAGATAGATAGATAGATAGATAGATAGATAGATAGATAGATAGATGGGCATAACTAGCATGCATACAATCCTATAGGAAAATGAGACGAGGCCCCAATACCTAATGCGAGTCTCAAGCAGCAGTATAGGTAGACATAATTAAAGCTATAACTATAGTGCTATATATCAATGAGCCCACATAGTAGTGGAGAGCAGAAGACCCCCATTTTCTATAAAATACGATAGATAGATAAATAGATAGATAGATAGATAGATAGATAGATAGATGGTAGATAGATAGGTAGGTAGATAGATAGATGGATAGATAGATAGATAGATAGATAGATAGATAGATGATAGGTAGGTAGATAGATAGATAGATAGATTGATAGTTATGGAAAAGATAGATTAATAGATATATACAGAAAGAAATACATGGAAAGATAGATATGATGTAGACAGATGTACAGATATAAGATAGATGGATAGAAAGATAAATGTATAGATATTAAGTAGATAGATAGATTCTGATGAATAGCGATCGATAGATAGATAGATAGATAGATAGATAGATAGATAGATAGATAGATACTGATGAATAGGGATTGATTGATAGATGGATGGATGGATGAATGAATAGATAGATGGATAGATAGATATCAAAAATAGAAAAGAACTTGCTAAGAAAATATTTAAACATGGGTGCAGAAAAAAAAATGACATTGGTCACAGGTCAAAATATATAAACCAAAAAAAGTTTATAGCGCTCAGCGTTGGAAAAATAAAGTAAACATGTTTATTACAGCCTTTAGCTAAACTGTAACAAATTCTTTTTCTTTATTTTACCAAATGAGAGTGCTGTGAACTTTTTTGGTTTAGATAGATGCTGTAGATCAGAGGTTCCCAAACCCCAGTCCCACCAACAGGTCAGGTTTTCTGGCTTTCCTGAGCAGTGCACAAGTGATTTAATTATTGTCAGTGCATTCTGTGGGAGATCCTGAAAACATGACCTGTTGGTGGGGCGTGAGGACTGGAGTTTGGGAACCACTGCTGTAGATCGATCGATCGATAAACAGACAGACTGACAGACAGACAGACAGACAGATAGATAGATAGATAGATAGATAGATAGATAGATGATAGATAGATATGAGGTAGAGATAGATAGATATGAGATAGATAGATATGAGGTAGAGATAGATAGATAGATAGATAGATAGATAGATAGATAGATAGATAGATAGATAGATAGATAGGGAAAAAGCCAGTTAACAAAAGGTTTATTATTATCCACACAAAACACGCTACTTCATAATAAACCTGTTGTTAATTCTATGGATCTGCAGCGCTTATATCGGTACCGGCCACTTCCCGGTAAGTTAGTATAACCGGCTTTCTGCTTATCGTTGTTTCTCCCGAAATCGTGGCAGGATCGGCCATGTGAACCAGCAGCAGTGATCCACACTTCATACCAGCTTTTGGCTGGCAATTTGCAACACGGACAGTTATGCCTCCTTTCTCGAAGCAGAACATAACCAGGTGAGCAGTTATACTACAATTTCTTCATATTTACAGTATCACACGAGGTGCGCTCTTTGTTTTTCTATTTTGCAGATAGATAGACAGACATACAGACAGACAGACTAGACAGATAGATAGATAGATAGATATATATGAGAAGGATAGATAGATAGATAGATAGATATGAGAGAGATAGATTAATGCCTCCATACAGCAGTAATATAAATTTCTTCCCAGCACTGAGTCTTACTTTGCTTACAACAGCTACCATAGATTTTCTATCACTTTCTGATCTCTACATCTGGGCTGACACTTGTTTCCATGAGCCTCTTCATGTCTGTGATTGACACCGGCCAGATGTGGATATTGACAGGTTAGATGCAGCCACATCAGTGTCTCCATTGTGATCTCTAGAGAGCGCGGTTTATTTCTCAGAGTATCCTTGGCTCGCTACCCCGGCAGCCTTGGAAACAGAAGGTGCTCTCACCCCTCGGCGAGTGTTCTGGCATCACCCCTGCTGTTATATTAATATAATTAATTGTTCACAGGTGCTTTCAATGAGGTTCAGGCGATCTCCGGGACGCCTGTATCTGATAGCTGCAACGCTGCGTGGAGCAGATGTATCAGCGCCAGGAACAACCCAGCTCCGTTTAGGTGCAAAACTCAATTGAACGGAGGTCGCTGAGCACATTTGTCCCGGTGACTTTTCAATATTGAGCACTGGATAATTACTCAGTGTGCATGCTCTGAGGCTCGGCCAGCCCATGCTGCGCTTTTCGAGCGGTATAACACAGCAGTGCTGAGACAAGTTACACTGACAAAATGAAAAATTGCTAGACTGCTTCTAGTTCCCCTGTACTTGTGGAATTCAGTGAATTCTGACCAATAATATTACATAAATTTAAAGGGCAACTCCATCCAAAGTACACGCACCATCCTCCTGTTTGTTTGGTAACAGCGCCTTTATTTACTTTTGTAATGTTTTACCATTTTGATTAGAAATTTACGAGATCTCCTAGTACCGATGACACCGGTGACTACCAGCTTCTTTCTATGGTAATGGTTGAGAGGTTGTTACAGGCCCAGGACCGCACCATTAGCTACATTTCATTTTCCAGAGGCTGAGATGAGGCTTTTTCCATTACAGAACACCATTAATGGGGGATTCACATCACATTAATTAGGTTTAAACATATAGGAAAAGGTAAATAAACACTATTACCAAATACATTGTTGTTCTGATTTAGCTTCATTTCAGAGTGAGAACAGTTTTTATCTCCAGCTTGTGTTCACAAGCTTCCCTAGGTTACAGACCACCACTTTTTGATCCCATTGCTCGAGCAGCCCTGGCTGACCATGGTGAAGTCACTCCCTGCTGTGTCATATCAGCAGCACAGGAGCTTGTTTATGTTACTGACAAACTTTAGGGCTTGTTAACACAGCATTTTTGGATCTGTGTTGGATCCGAAAATCGCATCCAAAAACGCATTGGCGATCGGACCCTAAACGGATCCAACACGTATCCAACACGCAGCTGTGTGTTTGGATGCGTGTTGGATGCAGCATAATCGCACCCAATAGTTTATTATAGGGCATCTGCTGCGTCTTTCGGATCAAGAATTGACATGTCAATTCTTGGAACGGATCCGAAAAACGCAATGAGACGCATCAGTGATCACTCGTGTGAACGCCGATATGTGTCTCATATTAAAAGCAATGTAAATCACATTGCTATACGTTAGATGCGTGTTTGGGTCCGATTAGGGTCCGATAGACAGATCCAAAAAAACATCTAAAAGCGTATGTTCACATGGACCCAACACGCCATGTGAACACACCCTTAACCATTTAAAGCCCTGTAGCTGTCTGCCCTGCTGTTTACATTCTTCTGTTAGGAATAGCCCTCTAACAGGCACAGCTAGGTACCAACCCACAACCTGAACAGGAAGTGGAAGCCAGAAGCTGGCTATGCAGAGCAGGTTGTGTGAAACAGCATGGTGAAATCACCATTTTAACCTCATCCAATTTGTCACATTTTAAGGGGTTGTTCAATGAATCCTAAAAAAGAAAATTTTCAGATATCTTGCCTGAGTCTTCATTCATCTTCCTGTGATGTTTTCTGTGTAACATGTGCTTTTCCTGGGCTGTATGTCGCCTTCCTTCTCTGCAGTCATACAGCAGCACTTCCTGTTTAAAGCTGTTTCTCTCTGCTTAGTAAATATACAAGTCTCAGAATCATTTGCTGTGCTTTGTCTATTTTCCTCCCTCCAACCTCAGTTTCAGTCCATGCCTCGTTTCCTTACTCATATTTGTAGATAGGACCAGAGGGGTGTGACTTCCAAGGATGCCTGATCTACTGGGCTCAACACAGAGCTGTACTATGTGTCCAGAAATACAACTACTGAACTTCCTGTCATCAAACAGCTGTTGTAGCACTTCAGGAAGCCCACAGAAAATGTAAAGAAAAGAGATTACAAAAGTGCGGAATTATGGGAGAGATATTATTTAGAAAATATTTTCTTTCCACCGGAAAATCCCTTTAAAGGGAAACTTCATTTATATTTAATTCTTTTATCAATATTGTAGGTTGTCTCTTGCTGGCTGGCTTAAACTGTAAGGGTATGTTCACACGGCTTATTTTGGCACGCTGTTCGCCGCATATTTCACCGTGTATTGTTATACGCAGTGAAATGCGCGTCGCAATTACGGTAATTCATAACTCTCATAGAGAGCTATGGATTACACGTCGCCCCCCCGCACGTACAATACAATCGTATTGTACGCGGGGGGAGATAAGCGACATGTCAATTGTTTGCGGCGATTACGCACTGCGAATAATTCACGTCAATGGGGCCGGCGAGCTGCCAGCCCCTCCACCCCTCCTGTGCTTTGGGAATACACGCTGATCAGCGCGACTCCCAAAACACTCAGCGTGTTGTGGCGCGTACAGTACGCCGTGTGAACATACCCTTAAAGGGGTTTTGCCACGATGTAATGTTGACGTGGGATCCTCCAAAATGGCTATTTAATCACTTTTCTAAATATATGTGATTATAAAAAGTCAAGCCTGTGAGAGCTACAGCTGTCTTTACAAGCCCTTAGTTACTTAAAAGTTTACATTAGACACGACCAGGAGCTGATCTGGCCGCACTTGCGTGTTTGCACTTCTTATCTGATGACGGGGAACATGAAGGAGCTTGCAAGGGGCTGGGGAGAAATATGCAGTGTATGAGGCTTTCTGCTGTATAGAGAATCCACTAGTTGTAATGTAATTATCTTAGTAAGCATTGCAGACGCTCCCTTGCTTAGGGTGCGTTCCCACGCAGAGGACAAATACCGGTCGGTTTACCCGGCCAGTATTTGTCCTCTTTTACGGCCATCTCCACGGCCGCGGGGGGGGACAGCTTTTCTCCGCAATGAGCCTTCCCCCTTCACATTCACAAGCACAGAATCCGTCCGAAAAAGATTGTGCTTGCAGAATGTTTTGCAGGCGGACCGCGGGCGGAAAAACCGCCGGACGGAAAACCCGTGCAGTGGGGACTGCTGCACGGGTGTTCCATAGAGCAACATTGTGTTCATTTTCGGCCGATTTTTCAGGCGGTCTGCAAAACCGCAAACCGGCCGAAAACCCGTGCAGTGGGGACATGCCCTTACTCACTCTGCAAGGGGCTGGGGAGAAATGTGCAGTGTATGAGGCTTTCTGCTGTATAGAGAATCCACTAGTTGTAATGTAATTATCTTAGTAAGCATTGCAGACGCTCACTTGCTTACTCGCTCTGCTCGGGGGGGCCCCCCTCTCTCTTCCCCCTGCAGCAGTTCATCTTCTGTCCTGAGCAGATAACAGGTAAGCAAGTCACTTTGTAGCAAAACCCCTTTAAAGAACAGAACAGTCATATGCCCTGGGTACTGATAGTACTGAACAGTCAAGTGCCCCAGGTATCGATAGTTCTGATCGTTCTGAACAGTCATGCGCCCTGGGTACCAACAGTACTGAATGATTATGGGCCCAGGGTACTGATAGTATTGAACAGTCATGTGCCCCGGGTACTGAGAGTACTGAATGATTATGGGCCCAGGGTACTGATAGTATTGAACAGTCATGTGCCCCGAGTACTAATCAAAGTTGCCAACCTTTGAAAGTGGAAAAGCAGGAGATTGAAGAGGGCGGCAAAAATTTGCATGGACACGCCCTTCTTGTTGGTGTGCCACGCCCCTTCAAAAAGCCACACCCACTCCACCTGACTGCATAACGGCTTTGGAAGAAAGCCAGGTAGATGCCCCCTTGCAACCAGGTAGATGCCCCTTGCAGCCAGGTAGATGCCCCCTCTGTAGCCAGGTAGATGCCCTCTCTGTAGCCAAGTAGAGCCCCCTTTGTAGCCAGGTAGAGCCCCCTTTGTAGCCAGGTAGTGCCCTCTTTGTAGCCAGGTAGTGCCCCCTTTGTAGCCAGGTAGAGCCGCCATTGTAGCCAGGTAGAGCCCTCTTTTAGCCAGGTAGGGCCCCCATTGTAGCAGGTAGAGCCCTCTTATAGCCAGGTAGGGTCCCCATTGTAGCCAGATGGAGCCCTCTTATAGCCAGGTAGAGGCCTCATTGTAGCCAGGTAGAGGCCCCTTTGTAGCAGGTAGGCCCCCTTTGTAGCCAGGTAGATGCCCCTTTGTAGCCAGGATAGATGCCCCTTTGTAGCCAGGTAGATGCCCCCTTTGTTGTCAGGTAGTGCCTCCTTTGTAGTCAGGTAGTGCCCCCTTTGTTGTCAGGTAGGTAGATGCCCCCTTTGTTGTCAGGTAGTGCCCCCTTTGTAGCTAATAAAAATAAATTAATAAAAGCCACTTACCTCACCAGGCTCCCTGCCGCGCAGCCAGGTCCGGAGGCTGCCGACTGAGTAGTCGCAGGGGATGTGAGTGCAGCCGCGCGTCACACCCCCTGCGACACTGATCTGTATGTACAGCGCACACCGGCCGCTGTACATACAGGGGGAGAAGGGAGGAGGGGAACGATCCCTCCTGCCTTCTCCCTGTACAGTGAAACTCTCCGGGCGGGTGAGCGGCCTCTTCCCCCGCCTGTGGGAAAGGACCGGCGGCACAGGGGAGTGCACTAGCGCTACTCTGGCGCCGCGGTCATTTAATGAACCCCCACTGCCTGCTGGCCGCGGGAGGTTCGCCAACTCTGCCGTGGTGGCGGGGGCGACCCCCATTAGCGGGACCCCCCCCCCGCCAAAAGCGGGAGAGTTGGCATGTATGGTACTAATAGCACTGAACGGTCATGTGCCCCGGGTATCAAGTGCCATGAAAGGCACCAACAAGCCTTTCTGCCCCATTGGCCTAATTTATGAAAACTGTATAGCTGGAAGTCTGTCCTTAGGCTATGTTCACATGGCTTAAATTGGGACGTATCTCCCCCCGTATTTCGCGCCGTACTGCGCTCAATACGGGGCGAGATACGTCCCAGTCATTACGGTAATCCACAGTTCTCATAGAGAACTATGGATTACGTCTCCTCTCCCTGCTCGCACAATACGCCGGGCGGGGAGAGAAGTGACATGTCAATTACTAGCGGCGTATACGCGCCGCTAGTAATGAATGTCTATGGGGCCGACGGGCTGCGCCCCCCCCCCCCTCCCAGCTCGCGCGAGCTCCAGCGTAATTGCGGGGCGTAATTACGCCCCGCCATTATGCCGTGTGAACATCACCTTATTGTCCATAGCAACCAATCATAGCCCATAGCAACCAGTCAGAGCTCATAGCGACCAATCAGAATGCAGCCTTAGTTTTTCCAGAGCAGTGTAAGAAATGGAAGCTGAGCTCTGATTGGTTGCTATGGACAACAAGGACAGTCGTACGCCTAGACTTGTTTTCATAAATGAGGCCCCCGATATTTAGATACATGACACAAACAGATTCTTTACCCAACATCAGCATTATTTGTAGTTGAAAATGTGATATTATATACGGAACCACATATAGCACTATATGGCGACACATTATTTAATTATGCTATCTATCATACATGAAAAAACTTTGGGACTCTCGGTTCACATATTTTGATCAAAAGATGTTTAAGCTGCCCACGAATTTCAACGTGATCTCAAAATCGGGCAGTCCTATGCTATCTTTACCTCTCAATCGAGCCAATCAGGCCTCTCACTGGGTCAACCGACCTCCATTATTCAGAGAGAAAAAATAAAAAACACCCAACCTGCAAGCTGCACTTCTTATGACAGCCTGTGAGAGTGGGCGGGGACAGAAACACAAAATGGAAGCACCCTTTCCTTCCCATATAATTATTTAATTAGACACATGTAATAAAGATGAAAATGGTGGATGACATCATCACATCTAGGTCTCAGGTCACACAGTGTTATCCCACCAACAACCACAGCCTCATACGATAATTGACCTGTCTGCATTAATTAATTAATTATGTGATCGCCTCTGACATCATTTATTGAAAAGTCAATGAGTGAACAAGAAATGAGGAGCGTTAGCATTCATTATGACACCAGTGGCCTCATCAATAGTCCGGGCGGCGGATGTCCTTGGTAATGGCGCTGTAGCATTACAAAACTGGTGACTGCGCTGACATAGCTGCACCAGTGATTACCAGTGATAGCTGCGCATTGTATGCTTTATACTTGTGCAAAAGAATGTAAATGGTTGGTAATTTGGTCTGTCATTGAACATGTCCTTAAATACTCTGTACTGCTTGCTGAGACTCTGCTTTATCCATTACGTAACCCGCAATGTGTGCCCTTCCAGTTTCAAGCACTGCTGAAATAGCCTGGGCTGCGTTCAGTATGTAGCCCTCAGCTTGTCACCTACCACATGTCTCCTTCCCTCGCTAACGTCATCAAAAATGGACCAGTCATTGCCTCAGCAAATCGTCTCTTGAAGTACTCTGTGCTGCTGACTGCTTTTTCCATTATATAATTCCCAGTGTGTGATCTCCCACTTGTCTCCCTCCCTCACTAACATCATCACAAGGTGAAAAATCACAACCTCACATAGGATCTGTGCACTTGTCTCCTGAAATACTCTGTGCTGCAACACTTTGTATGTAACCTCCCATTCCTATCCATTCCATACTATAATCATCACAAGAAGACAAGTCACTGCCTCACATTGAATGAGCACTCTTTCCCTGAAATACTCTGTGCTGCTGGAAGATCCTGCCCTTTCACAGTCCATGCCGCGACTCCCGTGATGAGCCGCCTCCCGGCTGCTGCGGCGGCGTCCTCTAATGTCTCTGCTTCTGTAAACTTACCTGTCCTGGCTCCTATACCTGCTGCGGCGCCAGCGTCTGACGGCAGTACCTACTCACCTGTCCGGGATCCTGCTCGCACCCGTCTGCTCTGACTATCTGTGCCTATTACCTGTCTCTTGACCTGTGACCTCTGGCTATAAGATGAACCTCCCTTCCTCTATTAGCCCTTGCTCCAGCGTCAGTTTCTTGGTGTTGTCTACCTACATAGAGCTTGACCCCCGGCTACTGTATCGCTGCTGCTACCTGTGCACTACCTGCTGTATACCTGCCGCTGCACCAAGCCTATAGTATCTGCTGTTTCTGCTGTCCCACCTGGGACTGCACTACCCGCCTACGGATACACCTGCTGTTTCCTGTCAACAATACAAGCACCTTTATCCTGTCCTGCACTTCGACTGCCTCTGCGAGTTATACCATCTACCCTTGCAGGATCAACCATGTACTGATGATGTGTCGGTGTATACTGACACCACCGGATCGCATACCTCCCAAGTGTCCATATTTTGGAGGGACAGTCCCTGTTTTTAACACTTGTCCCTCTTAGTTCCATAAATCTCCTTTTTTTCATTTGGGAAATAGATTTGCATCAATAAACTGACTATCTTGCTGTAAAAAGTATCTGATTGATTCCTCTCTGTATATTACATAACAACTTACTTAATGTGGGCACACTATTTGTACAACATGTCCCTATATGAAAGTCAGCAACAGTTTCACATCTTATGCCACGGGAAAAAATTACAATGTCTATCAATACATCAATTGCAATTCTAGAAACGTGGTCTATCTTTTTTGGTGTGATATATGCCTAGTACAATATGTGGGATGTACAACCACCCACCTGAAGGTCCGCATCAGACGTCATCTATCAGATGCGAGGAAAGATACCTGGAGACACAATATGTCATCAGTATCCAGGCACTTCATCGAAGTGCATGCGGGTGATACCAGTTCCTTTCATGTCATGGGCATACAGAGAGTCTTTTGCTCTGAGAGAGGAGGTAATGTAAAAGACAAGCTACTAAGATGTGAGGCCAAATGGATCTTTATGTTGCAAACCAGACAACCTCAGGGTCTTAATATTAGGTATGATATCTTATACCATTACTAGTAAAGCTCCTGACAATATTTTGTTGCATATAATGTGTTCTATACATATATAGTTGTCTGCTTGTTTATCTTGCTTATTGTATGCCTTTTTGCATGTGATTGTTTTTAAACATTGCGTATATGTTTTTAATTGATATATGCATTGGAAAACATAGGGTTACCAAGAACGATATGATCGGAGGCTGCAATATGCAACGTCCGGTCTAGTATAAAAGGTCCTTATGCATTAACCCAGATTAGACCAAGACAAAGATATCTATATATCGAAACGCGTCGGTCTGAACAAGCATGACCAAGTGTATTGGTGGTTGTGACCTTTATGCCGTGGACTTGTGCATATACAACTTTTCATGTAAGTTTTTAAAGATGATTTCTATTAAAGATATGAGATTTTAACCATATATGCACGCACCGTCTCAACTGTCTGACAGCTAACAATTCATTGCATGTGGATGCTGGTTCTTCCAACTTACTTAATATTTCATCATTGGATACAAAGGGATCCTGAAAATGTGTGCATCTAAAAAGTTGGCATGTATGTGTTTGGGCGTGGGTATAGGCGTGGCCTGATGTGTCCTTCTTTGCAATCTCTAAAAGTTGGGAAGTTATGGGATCGTGACACCTCCATTAGGTAACACTCAAACTGTGACCCTCCTCCCCACCCATTTGTCTCTATGCACTTCCTATCATCATGGGGGGCTCAGGCCTGCCCCTTCCCCAATTACAGCAAACACTCCCTGTCAGTGGATGGTGTATACCTCTGTGACTGGTGACTGGTATCAGATTTAAAATTAGGCTATGTTCACACGGCGTAATTGCGGCGCGTCCAGTATGGACGCAATTACGCCGGGTGATTTGGAAGTCGCGCTAATACGTGCGTACTCCCGCGGTGCGGGGGATGGCGGGGGGTGGAAGCCCGCTGGCCCCATAGACAGTCATTACTCGCGGCGCGTATTCGCCGCAAGTAATTGAAAAGTCACTTATCTCCCAGCGTGTACAATACGATCGTATTGTACGCCCGGGGAAAGGAGGCGTAATTACCGTTATTTCTGCATGCATCTCGCTCGTATTAGAGCACAAATACAACGTGAAATGCGCGCCAAAATTACCCCGTGTGAACATGCCCATAGACTCTCTTCTTGATTGAACATTAGCCAAACTTTTCTCATCTTCTTGCATTTTCTCAGTTATTTCCATCTCAGGAACCTGAGCAGAAGGGAGTTCAAGCGTTTTCCTCTAAATATAGCGCAGGCGATGAGACCATCTTTTTTCTAATCAAAATCTCTGCGCCTCGCGTTGTACATGATAAAGATTACATAATGACCTTACACAGGAAAATTCTGTGAAAAATTACAGGGAAAAATTACTGCTCAGGCCGCTTCTATTTTCAAGTATTTTAATGCGGTAAATTGCGTGCTACAATTAAGTTAATTTGCATGCGTAATGCCGTTATAGCGGGCAATTACTCGGAGAGAAACGAGGAATAGTGAAAGGATGCGGTGGCATTGATACTTCTACTCCATAAATAGGTTTCTTCTGATAACCTTTTATATTATAAATATACTGAGCTCCTGCTCAGGGCTCAAGCATGCATATTACGGTGACATGCAACCGCAGTACAGCCGTACTACAACATCCATAGCAGACATCTATGGGGCTCTATAGTGTGTCATATTTCAATCTTATCCGTTCTAGCCGTTATGGGGCCCAAAGGGGATCCACTTATGTGAAAGAACATTATACCTTTTTATAGAGGATAACAAGTTGGTTTCTTTCTGCTATGTAGCACTACTATGTAGGTTCTCTGCTAGGTGGCGGTATTATTTATACATGTCATTATGGCTTCCTATGCTTCTGTCTCAAATTACTTGCATTAGATGGTGGGGACCCATTTGATCCTGCTATGGAGCCCTATGAATTCTAGTTACACCCCTGATTTCTGCATATCGGGTATGAAGCTACAAAGTTACTACATGCCACTCTACGGCCTCCATGCACTAGGCTGTGTCGTGTCCATGAAATCTTACACTATAAATTGGAATATGAAGACATGACAAGACATGAAGTTCATTGTCACTTTTTGATTAATATTTTAATTCACTTAATGGCAAAGACATAACTGGAGGGTCCCCTGCCCCAGAGCAAAATGTGTAAAAGGGCCCCCACCTACCATGTATCATTCATAGCCCTGTAAGGTGAGTGAGGGTGGAGAAGGAAAGCAGGTCCCAGGTGTCAAGCAGGCAGGAACACCTGGGTAGGTGATGTGCATAGATGCCTGACCTATCAGTAGGGGATTGCTGGAAGGTGTAGTGCACCAGTGCAAAAGGAACCACACAGACTCTCTGCTTGGGATCTTGCAGGTTTTACTCACAGCATCAACTTAAGCAGGTTACACTTCTTTCTCAGGTCACTTCACAGGTAGACAATAATACTTGGGGTTACTACACTACTCTCCCCTGTTGCTATAATGCTCCTCTAGATGTAAGTCTTTGAGGCAAGCACTCCCTCCTAAGGGCTGGCACTGTCCCTTGCTAATCTTCCCTGGAGCAATCTAGGTGGGCCTCTTTTCTATCTCTTTTCCTCCCTCTCTCTCTTAGGATAGTTCCCTGATCTATTCCTCTATTCTCTCTGTTACACTCTTCCATCTACCTGTTCCTGCTCCTTCTCTGTCCCCTGTGAGTTCTCAGGCAGGTGGTCTGCCTCTAAGCCTGCTGCACCTCATTGCTATTGAGTGAATGGGCAATCTCTTATACTGGACACTAGAAACAGGATCCTAAAATCTCTCAACTGGAACCAGAGCTCACTAAGTAACATGGCAGGCTCCCTTTTATGAGAACCTGCAGCCCCTCTCAGCTTCCCTGCTACAAGCTTTCCCCTCTGCGGTGCTTAAAGGGAATGTGTCATCAAAAATGACTTAGGCCGTGTTCACACGGCTTATTCCCGACGGATTTGTGCGCCGTATTGAGCGCACAAATCCGCCGTGAATACGGGGCGGGACGGGGGCGGGGCCGCCGCGCCGTAAATAATGTGCATGTCACTTTCTCCCCCCCCGGCGGATTTGCCGAGCGGGGAGGAGCGACGGAATCCACTGTTCTCTATGAGAGCAGTGGATTACCGTAATGACTCCGACGGATTGGCGCCGTATTGAAGCGCAAATCCGGCGCGGAATACGGCCCCAATCCGTCGGCAAATAAGCCGTGTGAACGGGGCCTTATTGTTTAACTCACATTTTTTATGAATTTTTGTTTATATTTTTCTTTAATTTTCCATATCACTTTCAATATATTTTAATAATTCTTAAGTCCTGCAGTTTTCACTTTGGCCACTAAGCCTAATAATACTCTGACACTTCCTGTTCTGTACAGTAAGATTCTCAGTTATCTGCTCATTAACAGCACAAAGAGGGTCAAACTGAAAGGAGACACCAGTGTGAATAGATAACACAGGATCCACCAGTCACAAGAGGAGATGGTCACAGTTCACCCTATCACCTCCCTCAACACTGACTTCATCCCAGGTCACAGAGCATGACTAGAAAACTCTCCTATAGAAGTGAATGGGACTGAGTCAGTCTTATGTCTCCTATGTGCATGAAACTACTGTAAAGCATCTCTCTGACTGCTGTTAAAGCAGTGCAAACGAGGCCTAGTGGCCAAAGTGAAAACTGCAGGACTTAAGAATTATAAAAAAGTATTGAAAGTGATATGAAAAAAAAAAAAAAACCAATTAAAAAATTTGTTTAAAATAAAAATGGGATTTAAACAATGACTAATTTTTTGATGACACATTCCCTTTGAAACACCCCTGGCCCTAATTAAGATGCTTATCCATTCTTAACCCTTTATCACTATATATTGAGGTTGTATATAACTCTATATATCAAGATAGATAGATAGATAAAGATATATACACACATAAACAGTATACAGTAAGGCTAGAAATTCTTACAATGTCCCACGTGCATCATGGTAATGATAAATCTGGCATGTTTGAATTGTCTGATTTAACTTTACAGCTTTTTTAAGTTGGCTTACCTTATACCACAAATGACTGCAAAATTTTGGCATACGCTAAGACACACCCGTTTTCACTAAGACACACCCTAGTGTGGTTTAAAGCCCATAAGACATTATTTTGGTGCAAATTGTGCTAGAACTGCCTTAATAAAGTTGCCCCATTATATACTAATTTAAACAACACCGCTGTTTTTAGGGGAGGTCCCACCCCAACAATACTGGCATGATATTCTGTGGCAGAGGGGTCTTTGGCCCAGCCTAGAGTAGGTACAATTCCCCACCCTATGATAAATGTAGCACGTTTAGATACTTCTGTTTAACATTACATTTATTAGTTAGCCCATTTTTTTTCAGACTTCGCACCTTTCTTTGAAGCCACACCCCTTTGCTGAAGCTACACCCTTTTGTCAGACATGGGGCAGACGTGTCTAAAAGCTGTCTACCACACATAATAAATGTGGTGTACAGCATGTATGCTAGAATTATAGTGCAATCACCATAGTAAACTGCCCCAATGTGGATAGTGATTCTTAACACCAGATTCTCTTGTTTGTTTATCAGTATTTTACTCTCTAAGGTCCAGCACGTAAACAGATCTCTATCCAGACACTGTGTAAAGCAGCTCTTCCCCCCTCCCCTAACAGAAAATCCCAGGAAAATATCAAACTCCAATCATTAGATGAATTACATCCAACCAATTAGCCTGATGCTTGTAAGGTTTTTAAAGAAGGTACAATTACGGGCGGATATTCTTTAATTTTAATCTTAAGGACTACTACAGTAAACTTGGCCATTTCAAGTCACATAGTGAGTATAAAGCTTCTACATAGTAGGAGTTAGCATAACCTGAAAGTGGTACATCACTTTAGGATAACTACTACTACTACAAAACCTAAACCTCAAACAACTGTACTACGCACAACTGGCACCCAAGAACAGAGTAAGGTCACTACCTGCCTAGCCTTGAGCTAGCCTCATACACTGTTGTTGCAAAAATCATGAGAGCAAGGGGGTATCTACTTTCTTGTTCTATTGCTGTCTATAGTCATTGCTGCAAGGTAAAAACTCTCAGCTTTTTTCTAGAGGTCAAGCCTTCATTTAGATTTAAAAGGGGATATATCGCTTCATCAGTTCGTCTGTTTCATTGTACTTTGAGTTTCTCAGCTCTTCAAATCCAGGGGCGTTTCTTCCCCTCCCAGCTGGGTGTTTCTTAACTGTTCGTGCTCGCTCCCGAGTCAGTGTGTTTGTTTGAGATCAGTGGGAGGGTATAGCACATCCCTGCTATTCCCCCCTCTCTGTCTGAGTCCACATGTCACTGTGTCGTTCCTCTCCCTATGTAGGCTTATCTTGTAAGAGCTGTTTGTTTACATAGCACAGCCCTGCATTCAGTCTAGACAGTCTTGTATGAACTAAGAGCACTGATCTCTTCTCCTCTCACAGCTGGAGGTTTGTTACAGTTAAATCCAGTCTTCTATGAACTCATCCAGAGCAGTACAGATCTGTCTCCCTTCTATGTTTACACGCAGGAGCATTAGGCACCGAGCACAATTCTGCTGTTTTCTGATTGTAGAAGCAGCTGCAGTGTTACTGTGGAGCTGCTGGCTCTGCAGAGTGAAATGTTGCCGGCTCCTTATTCTGAGTGAGAGAGGCAGGAATGCGCGGTCCCGTGAATACGAACTGGGTGAGAAGAAGAGGGTGAAGAGGGTGAGGGGGGCAGACAGAATGTAAATTAGTAGAGGCGTCAGCCAATGAAATGCAAGGAGGTGGGATCTGACCGGCACTGGGGAACAGTGTTAACAGAAAGCGAAGATAATGGAGACAGTGAAAACAAGACAGCTTTGCAAATGACATCCAATTGCAAAGTTGCTTGTTTTCACTGTCCCCTTATTCTGAAGACCATTTAATGTAATTATACAACCAGTTTAAGTCCCAGAGACAGCAATTATGACAGTTCTTACCCAGAAAGTTATGGACGCATGTACCTAATACTGAGATGTTCATACCTACATTCATCCATAACTTTCTGGGAAAGAGCAGTCGTAATTGCTGTCTATGGGACTGAAATGTAAATGATGGCTTCTTCTCTGGAAAATAACCAAGGTTGTCCATCCCAAACTCATACCTGGCAGTGATAAAGGTAAACGCATTCAATAGTTCTCCAGCGAAGACAAGAAAGCAATAAACCAACATAATATATCTCATCCCTCACCTACTTCTACATATAGAAACCATCATTCCTGATGCCAACTCCCCTCAACCCACATTTATAGAGGTCAACCCACCAGAGGACACTTACTTCCAAACAGTCAGCTAGGCAGCTAGCACCTATCTAAGCACTAGCAACCATAACAAGCTTGGGCCTAGTTTCCAACCACCCAACTTTGGTACCGTTCAGTCTTATATTATATGTCAAACTGATCCCTTAACAGCATGACAGTATACTCCACCTCATTCACCCTAATGACAGTCTGAACCAAGTCCAGTGAGCTCTATGACTCTGCAGGTAAGACTCTACAGCCTGAACCCAAAGGTGGCCTCACAAATTGTCCGCTCACCATCACCTTCTGTGCAGGACCCTTGAGGTTCTTCTCATGACACAATGATTATGCTCCACAACAAGGCCACTCTGATCCCTTTAATGCTTACTGCTTTTTTCTAGTGGTCCAGCGTATTGCAGTGTAGGAACTGGATAACTGCTCTCTCCCAAATTATGCTGTCCTGTATGCACCCTCACAGCCTCTACCCCTGGCATCAGGATAAAGGACACCAGGGTCTTCAGGCACCTTTTACACCCGCACCATTATTAGCAGCCTCCTACAATCAATTAAGGTCCAATGAAATCAATGAAATATACAGTCAAAATCCCCTGACTTCTGACAGTAATGACCTATAGACCCTAATAAAATATGTATATAACAACCCACCCTAACCTGATGGATTGGATTTTATGCACAGCAGACTGGGGACCACTATACTTGTGGGGCCACTGGGCACCTGCCTAGTGTTCCCAATGGATAAGATGGCCCTATGTACAAGTAAATAATGACTATAATAATATAATATAATAATACTGCCCCTTTGTACAAATATATAAATACTATAATAATTTCATGTTTTAAAGATTTGTGAATCCCTGTGTCATGCCCCATCCCCTCACACACTGTCTCAGTTTCACCTAGAGTGCTCCTTTAAATTAATTAAAGCCCCCAACAGAGGCCTGAAGAAATAGATTCTTCCAATTTTTGGCTGGGAGACTACTTGCCTGTAAATAGATACAAAAGTATCTATCACAGACTCCACTAATTACAAATGAGACTGCAAATTAGAGAGTTTCTCAACGTTACCAACTAGTGTTCAGATTTTAGAAAAGAAATCTAAAGAGACACAAGAAATTATAGGCCGAGTAGCTATCGAATCCATTGATACAGCTGGATCTGAACCCAAAATAGAATTGTTAATAATTAGCAAGTAGTCTAATTCTAGGGTTGAAGATGCTTCCTGAAGCAGCAGGTGCATTTCCCCTGCCGACTGCTACAAAGCTCGAGCACGGGGATTCTCACTCAGGATACATTTATTTTTATAGCTTTGGATATTTATGATAAGAAGTTACAAATTGCAATAAATATTCAAAGATTAAAACTTTCCATTAAACTAATAAAAGAGAACATCAAATTACCATAATATTTTACCATAGGATGAATTTTAATCGTATACACAGTATCCTCCTCTGCTACGTATGGTGTCCTTTAGGCCCATATATGAGAATATAACTACTTAAAAAGTGCCCTCGATGTACAAGAATATAACTACTATAATACTGCTCCTATGTACAAGAATATAACTACTATAATACTGCTCCCTATGTACATCAATATAACTACTATAATACTGCTCCCTATGTACAAGAATAAAACTACTATAATACTGCCCTCTATGTACAAGAATATAACTACTATAATACTGCTCCTATGTACAAGAATGTAACTACTATAAGGCCGGGACCCCACGGCAGAGGACACATACCGGTCGGTTTATCCAACTGGTATTTGTCCGGTTTGTGTACCACGCACACGGCTGTGGGGGGACTGACTTTTTGCTCCGCGATGAGGGGAGAAAATCCCTCCCCCTTCACATTCACTTGCACATATTCTGTCCGAAAACCAAACGGAAGAATATGCATGTTGAATGTTTTTCGGGCAGCCCGCGGGCGGAAAACCCGTGCAGAGAGGGCTGCTGCACAGGATTTCCATAGGAGCCCGTTGTGCTCGTTTGCGGCCGTTTTTTTTTTAGTCGGTCGGCAAACTGTCTGAAAAACCAGCCACAAACCCTTGCCGTGGGGACATGCCCGAATACTGACCTTATGTACAAGAATGTAACTACTATAATACTGCTCCTATGTACAAGAATGTAACTACTATACTACTGCTTCCTATGTACAAGACTATAACTACTATAATACTGACCCTATGTACAAGATTAACATCCCTAATACTGTCCCCTATGTACAAGAATATAACTACTATAATACTGCTCCTACGTACAAGAATATAGCTACAATAATGCTGCCCCCTATGTACAAGAATATAACTACTATAATACTGCCCCTATGTACAAGAATATAACTACTATAATACTGCCTCCTATGTACAAGAATATAACTACTATAATACTGCCCCTATGTACAAGAATATAACTACTATAATACTGCCTCCTATGTACAAGAATATAGCTACTATAATACTGCCTCCTATGTACAAGAATATAACTACTATAATACTGTCCCTATGTACAAGAATATAACTACTATAATACTGCCCCCTATGTACAAGAATATAACTACTATAATACTGTCCCTATGTACAAGAATATAACTACTATAATACTGACCCTATGTACAAGAATATAACTACTATAATACTGCTCCCTATATACAAGAATATAACTACTATAATACTGCCTCCTATGTACAAGAATATAACTACTATAATACTGCCCTCTATGTACAAGAATATAACTACTATAATACTGCCCTCTATGTACAAGAATATAACTACTATAATACTGCCCCCTATGTACAAGAATATAACTACTATAATACTGCCTCCTATGTACAAGAATATAACTGCTATAATACTGCCCCTATGTACAAGAATATAACTACTATAATACTGCCCCTATGTACAAGAATATAACTACTATAATACTGCCCCATGTACTAGAATATAACTACTATAATTCTGCCCCATGTACAACAATATAACTGCTATAAGACTGTTCTCTATGTACAAGAATATAACTACTATAATACTGTCCTCTATGTACAAGAAAATAACTACTATAATACTGCCCCTATGTACAAGAATATAACTACTATAATACTGTCCCCTATGTACAAGAATATAACTACTATAATACTGCCCCTATGTACAAGAATATAACTACTATAATACTGTCCCCTATGTACAAGAATATAACTACTATAATACTGTCCCCTATGAACAAGAATATAACTACTATAATACTGCCCCCTATGTACAAGAATATAACTACTATAATACTGCCCCTATGTACAAGAATATAACTACTATAATACTGCCCCCATGTATAAGACTAAAACTACTAGAATACTGTCCCCATGTACAATAATAAAACTACTATAAAACTGCCCCCTATGTACAAGAATATAACTACTATAATACTGCCCCATGTACAAGAATATAACTACTATAATACTGCTCCTATGTACAAGAATATAACTACTATAATACTGCCCCCTATGTACAAGAATATAACTACTATAATACTGCTCCTATGTACAAGAATATAACTACTATAATACTGCCCCATGTACAAGAATATAACTACTATAATACTGCCCCCTATGTACAAGAATATAACTACTATAATACTGCCCCATGTACAAGAATATAACTACTATAATAATGCTCTATTTAAGCAACATATAGGTATTTTTCGCACAGATATTTGTATGTTCTATAATGTGTGATAAAGGGTTTTCTCATCCTCACACGCACTTGTGATCTTATTGTGAATTCTCTGGATTATCAGATTTACTTCTGTTTGTCCAGATTACATTTACATGGAGTCTGTTCTCCTCTGGGCAAGTTTCTGTTTTTGATCCTCTTTCTTTGATTGTGAATGAAGCTGTAAAGATTACCCAGAATATATATGGACTCTCCTTCGTGGAGGGTTGTGCTGGTGCAGCTGTGACTGCAGCAGAATATCTAATATATGTGATTTTCTACCCAAGAATCAATTTTTATTGCGGCCGTATACACGCGGCGCGGGCGGCGAGAGGCCTCATCTCGTGTATCTATATTTATTTAATGTAAACATCATTTCTGTGTCCCCTTAGATAAATGCCGGATGGAGACATCCCAGAGGTGGAATAATAGGAAATAAAGAGGCAGGAGAAAGTCCTTTGTCTGATATCTTGTCCATTATTCCCGCTCCTGACCCTGTGGTTTGTTTAACTGCTCTCCTGAGAGGGGAGCGCTCCCCGCGCCAGCTCTGCCTCCCATCAGTTTGGTGTAAATCCCATTATTGAGTCGTTCCAGCAGTGCCAATGAAATGCATTAGGTTGGTGAAAGGAGCACGCTTTGATCTCAGCGCTGTGCCGTATTATTCGTCTCCAGAGGAACAGCAATGGGATCTGATGCAGTGTATATCTTTTTATTCCTGCGGGGCTGGGATATGAGGCGCATTTCACGCATGATCAGAAGCTAAAAAGTGTGTGCAGACTCCCAGGCGTAACCCACCAAAGGCGACATTCGAGCGGTTACCCATTAACTCCAGGAGCCGCCAGCTAACAAGCGTTTTTAGAAAAAAAATAATATGTTTTCGGGGGAAAGGGTTTAAAAAGTTTTCGCAGACCCAAACGCCATGACGCTGGGGGACAAATGACAGTCAGCCCTGTTCTGGAGCACCGCCACCTTTTTTGTCTTTCCCTTTTAAATCTTTACGGAATATTGCACACATGGCGGTTGCTGGCTAAATAAAAGGGGGTTGAAGGGCTTTCCTCTCCGGGGGTTTAAAATTATGGAGTCAGGGTCAGGCTGTGGAATGATAGAGGACGGGGTCCACGGGCTGCCGTATACACAAAACTGTTTCCCCCACTAGAATAGTTACCGAGCCTGGTTATAATTTGGGGTTTGTGATTGCCTATTTCCCTAACGCAGACTCCAAATACACAGTAAAAAAATTTCTTTTCCTCGAACCCCTGTTTGAAAAACTTTGCCGCCCCTCTTATTGTGGGCCCCAAATATAAAAAGGGGATACTCCCCAAGCGTTTGGAAAAAACTATTAATCATCTTCCATGTCCCTATCTTCAATAACTATTCAAGTCCATTTTGTCTCTACCCTCGATACAACCATCTAATAACCTACTAAATTATCCTACCACCCTTTGTTTATATCTATTTTCATCTATCTATCTACAGTGTATCAATCTAGCTATTTACAGTTTATCTATCTGTCTATCCGTCTACTAATCTATCTATCATCCTACCTATCCATCCAACCATTTCTATATCTACTCTATTCATTGTTTTTGTTTTTTTTTAAACATTAAATTAATCAATACACAAACAAAAAAAACAAAATTTAAATCAATATCTATCTATCTATCTATCATTTACGTGTACAAATCTATTTAAGTTTTTATTACTTCTATCTATCTATCTACTATCTACTACATCTATTATCTATCATCACTATCTATCGTTTTTCTATTAATCTATCACCCACCTATCCACCACCTTTTCTAAAAATTATCCAGTCATCTGTGTCTTTATCTATCTATCTTTCTATCTATCCATCCACAGTTTATCTATCTGTTTATCTGTCAGCTACACCTCCCTACCCATCCACCCTTTCATTATTATCTATCTATTATCTATCTATCTATCTATCATCATCATCTAGTTAAAATCTGTTTAATTTTATCTGTTTGTCTATTTGGCCATTTTCACACGGTTTAAACCCGGGGGACGAATTTGGTCCGAAATTTTCGCCCCGGATGCGCCTATTACGGGTTGAAAATCCTGGTCTTTAAAGGTAATCCACATTTCTCAAGAAACAGGTTACTTCCTCTCCCTGCTGGGGAAATACCCGACGGGGAGAAAATTTTGACAGGGTCATTTCTAGGGGCGTATACCGACTAGTAAGATTGCATGGGCCGGTGAATTTTGCCCCCCCCCGCCCCCGCCCCGCCCCCCCCCACAGGTAATTGCGGGCGAATTATGTCCCATTTTAAAAGCCGTGTGAACTACCTTTAATCTATCTATATCCTACCAACCAAATTTCAAAATCGATCTCTTTTAATTTGTTTTCTATCATCTAACTATCATCTATTCTTTCAAAACTATCTATCTACTATCTCTGGCTCAGGTAAACCATTTTAAAGTGCTCTCCCTGTTCCAGCATAATGCCCTGGATTTCCCATAAAGCTATAAATGTTATTTCGTACTTGTAGTGCGTCCCCCCCTCCACCGCCCCCCACCCGGGCTTTAAAAAGTGGGGGGTGCCTATAACCACCTGATACTGGGTGCGCCGGTTTAAAAAATCTACGAACAAGGCGACCATTTTTCAGACCCTTTTTTATTGGCCAACGAATTTTAAACTCACGCAAAACATATTATTCTGGTATTATTTTAGCGTTGTTTAGTGTTGTGCTTTGAGGTCGAGGCAGTTTGATTTGGGAAGGTCTGATTCAAATTTTACTAGAAATCACACAAAAAAAAAAAAACTTTTACCATAAATTTCCGTGTAGGGTTAGGGGTTTTAAGGGACAATTTACCTCAGTATTGTTTGGGCTTTGGGCTTAACCAGGGCCCACTTCCAGTTTCCCCCCGGGTTTACCCTTAAAATTTTTGGAAACTGGGAGTGATGTTAGACGTGAGGCACGACATTGATTATCACTTCCACTTTCCATGGCAGAGGTAGCCCAATTAAACCGGAAGTGATGTTGGACGTGATGCATGACACTTTCCATGACAGAGGTAACCCAAGGAAGCTGGAAGTGATGTTGGTCAGTCGCGCTGGAAGTGACGCTGTGGCTTAGAGTGACACAGAAAAGTTAATTAACCCTTAAAATACCCTAAGGCCTCGTTCATACGGCTTATTTCGGAACGGATTTGTCGCCTTTTTTTTACGTCGTAAATCCTTTCCCCGAATCATCTGAAAAAAGTTGCAGGCCATTTAATATTTTTTTAAGGGGGGAAAACGCTCGTCGTTCAGACGACATTATTTCCGTGCTTTAAATTTCCACCGCATTTGCGGCCCAAAACGCCGAAAAAAAGTGAAAAAAATTATTGGCAGATTTCGGAAGGATTTTCCCAATAATGAAAGGGGATTGTAAATCCCGCAAAATCGTGCCCCACTAAGTGACAATTTTCCCCCAAAAATTTCATGATTTCGGACTAATTTAAAAATTGGCAACCACATAAATACTTCTGAAATAACGGGAAAAAGCCAAAAAACCGCACCCAACCAGGTTTACGGGTGCAAGAAAATTAGTTATATAGAAGGGTTAAGGGGAAAAATTTTAAGGGGAACCCCAAAACCAATTTTTCCCCCAGTTGATCCAAAAACAAAACTAATTGTGTTCGTGGAAAGGGAAACCCCAAAAAAAAGGCATCTTATGCCCCACCCGTTTTTGACGGGCCCTGGGACAAAAAAAAAAATAAAAAACAAATTTTTTAAGGCCCAATTTCCCGCAACGTACAAAATTCAGGGAAAAACAGCATTAAAACATTAAAAAACCAAAAAGGCCGGAGTTTAGGCCCGCTCTAACTTTCAAACAAGGGTGATGGTGAAACAAAACGGAAGAAGCCAAATTTTACAATGGGGCCCCTTGTTTCATAAATAGGGGGTGGTTTAAAATAAAAATGGTGAACCTGACCCAGACTGTAACATAACAGAAAATGTTGAGGCCCCCAAATGAAGGGAGTGACAGATTTTGAAGCAAAGGGGTCTGGGGGGCCAGACCAAAGATGAAATTTTTAGGGGGCCCTCTAAAACTGTGGGTTTGGGAATGTGGCCGAGCCCTGGAGCATATTCCAAAAATTGGGGGCCACAAGGAAAAATTGGGCGGGATGGGGGGTTCGGGTGATTTAGAATGTGCTGAAAATTATCGCGCGGAAGGGCCCGGGGGCGGAGAAAGCTAGGGAGAATTGGGGGGAAGCGCGGGAGAGCTTTTGGTTTGAGGGGATTTATACGTTAAAACCGGTTGGCAACCAGTGCATACGACCAGGGGAATAGTAATAGCGGGGAAGAAAAACAAGCCCGGTGTCATTCTTTACAATTGGAGGGGGAGAGTTTGCAAAGGGAACCGATAACAGGGGGGTTTCGTAGTAAGACGAAAAGAAAAAGAGCAGTAAAGAGAGTTAATTGTACCACAGTGAGGGGAAAAGGACGGATTAAAGGAGAAATTTTTTGAGGTGGAGGTGCAGGAGCGGGCAAAGGATTGGATATATGGGGAAAGGGTCAGATCAAATCCAAAAAAACCCCTAACAGCGGGCCTGCGCCTAGGAGAAATGGGGTACCCATACAAAACAAAATAGCGGGGGGGGGGGTTTTTGTAGATGGCGGAAAGACAAGAAGTTCAGTCTTTGTAGGTTTTAGTTCAGATGGAGAGAGGACATGATGTCAGAGACAGCGGCAGACATCACGGGTTTTTTTAGCAAGGTGGGGGATGTCACGGGGGAAATGTAAATTGGTGTCACCCCTGAGATGGTACGGAAGGGAAATCTACTGTGGTTTGCCAATGGGGGCTGTGTACAAAGAAAAGAGGAGAGGACCTAGAACTGATCCCCGAGGGAAACCCCAACCAAAAGGGGAAAAGGGGGAGGGGTCGAACCCGAAAAAGACACTGAAGGGGGCAGAAGGAGGACGAGAACCCAACGAGACGGGGTCCTGGAGGCCAATGGGGCCACAGAACGTTGTTTCTAAAAATAACCCCAAAATGCATGGGCATCTATTTAGAGCTCCAATGCTTAAAAAAAGTGTTGGGGTGACTTTCAGACACTGATCATCTTCCTAAAGATAGTGGACCCCAAACCCTAACCCTTTCCACTACCCATCAAATTCCATACTGCTCTTTTGGTGATTTTTAAAAATAGTCTAATCAACAGAAATACATGCCACAATAATTTTAAGAAAAAAGCTTAGGGGCCCGCACCCTCCATGATCCACACCATGAGGGGGTTGGGTTTTTCTTGAAGCAATTACTGGACTGAATTACTTTATGGCGGTCTCTCCAGTTCCATAAAGGGACTTCTTGGAACCCCCTCCCTTCCCCCCCCACATTATTTTTTGGGTCCTTTTAAAACATCAGGGCCTATAAAGCTGGATTATTTTTCTCAGTATAATAAACTCCATATATTGTTTTCTGCATCAATGCAACAATAAAACCAAGAAGAATTTGCGGGAAGATCTCCCCAAACACAAGAGCAGCTTCGAAAAGTCAAGAGATTCTTTGTAACCAATGTAAAATGCTCCATTAGAAGAGATTGCGAAGCGTCCCGTTCACTTTCCAATCTTTAACCTAGTTAAATGTAATGTTCTGCAGAGAGGCTGCGTGCTCCGCCATTGACCCTACTCTGCTTTCCTCTGAAACAAAATTACCTCTCTTGTCTCGGCCTTGAAAATTTCATCTATAAATCTATTTTCCACTTTTGCTTCATACGAGTCAGATAGTTATTGGACCTGGGGCAGGAGTATTAGCAGAGATCAGCAGGCCACGCGCCCAGAATATTGGCACGTCATGACAGGATCAGAGCAAATTCTGTATTGTGAAATCCGAGCTCAGACAATCGCCGAGATGTCAATAATGCATTGATGTGGCATTTTGGCCAACAACGAGGGAAGACTCTTTTTTAAGGGGAGGCAGAATCTAATTACACAAAGCGCAAATTCAATAATCAGTGTTAATGTTACTAAACATAAAGGGCAGTTTTAAAGGATTTATATTCTTACAAGGGGCATAAATTAGAAAAATTCTTGACATGGGGCAGTATTATAGTAGAATTTTGTCAAAGGGGGAGTTATTAAGTAGTTATACTTTACAAAAGGGGGCCAAATAGAGTTATATTTTGGGAATAGGGGGCAGTATTATAGAGAATTCAGTCAAAAAGCAAAATTAAGTTTAACGTTCTTTAAAAAAGAAACAAAATTTAAAGTTAAACGTAATACGAAAAAGAGAATTTTTGTACAAAGGGGCAATAAAAGAAATTCTTTTTTAAAAGGCAGAAATAAATTCTTGAAAAATGGGCAGTTTAAAATACATTTCGTACAAAGGGGCAATTATAGAAAAATTTTTTCGGGCGCCTAATAAAAAATTCTTGAAAAAGGCATAAATTTTGAAACTTTGACAATTTTTATATTTACTTTTCATAGGGGCAATTTAAAGTAGATTTAAACCTTTCTTAAAACATGTTTAACAGGAATTTGTTTCTTGGGGGCAGTAGAACAGTTAATTTTTTGTTCATAATAATGTTAAAAAAATAACGACTAAGGCCCCACAACAAATTTACCCCTTGGAAAATCCCCAAACTCACGCCTAAAACAATAATGGCCCCACCCCCCTCCCCAATAAGGGGCTCCTTTTTCAAAAGCACCCCCCCTATGGTGTTTCCACCCCCATGCTGCACAGCTGGGATGATGTCATTGGGGTTATACACATCCTTATTTTGATCTCATCCCCCCACATGACCTTCTCCCGTCTCCTCTGGATCACCCAGATGGTCATTGGTGAACTTCAAACAGGCCTGGACATATGCTGGTGTGATCAGGGGGACCTTGTGTGCCCTGTAGGATTTAAATCCATGATGGCGTAGTGTGTTACTAACAGTATCTTTGAGACTTTGGTCCCAGCTCTATTCAGTTAATTGACCGGGTCCTTCCATGTAGTTCTGGGCTGATTCCTGACCTTTCTCAGAATCATCTTTACCCTACGAAGTGAGCCGCAGACAAAGGAAGATTGTCAGTCATCTTGTGTTTCTTCCATTTTCTAATAATTGCACCAACAGTTGTTGCCTTCTCACCAAACTGCTGCCTACTATCCTGTAGCCCATCCCAGCCTTGTGCAGGTCTACAATTTTGTCCTTAGACAGCTTTTTTGGTCTTAGCCATGGTGGAGAGGTTGAAGTGTGATTGACTGAGTGTGTGTCCTTTATACAAGTAACAAGTTCAAACAGGTGCAATTAATATAGGTTATGAGTGCAGAGTAGGAGGACTAGGTCTAACAGGTCTGTGAGAGCCAGAATTCTTGCTGGTTGGTCGGTGATCAAATACTTGTTTCATACAATTAAATGCAAATTAATTATTTAAAAATCGGACAGTGTCATTTTCTGGATTTTTTTAGATTCTGTCTCTCCCAGTGGAAGTGTACCTGCAATAAAAAATTACAGACCTCTCCATTCTTTGTAGGTGGAAAAACTAGCAAAATCGCCAGTGTATCAAATACTTATTTTCCTCACTGTAGATCTCATCTTATATAGCTTAGTGCTTAGTATTTTTAACCGTTATTACTTTTTCATACATTTTGCTTTCTGGTGGGCTTTATGAAGCAGAGAAGTGAAGCAGCAATAACTTTGTTAGGAGGGGCTGTGATATGAGCACGTTCATTGAAAATCCTCGCAAAATAGTCAACACTGAGACTGACGGCTGTGATTAAACAACTTTCTTGTAAAATGTCCCCGGGGGACGCACAAATCCCACGTCTTCCCTAACACTTTTCTCTGTGAAAAGAAACAGTCTTAATACAAAGCATTTATAAAAAGTTTAAGAATGTGGGGAACGTTCTTGCAGAAAAGCTTCAAGCACTAATATATCCGCCTTAATTTCTCTTTAAATGAAACGTTCACCTGGAAATTAATTTATACAATATCTGGAACATTCAGTGAAAAAATTCTAGATATATTTATTATATTAAAACATTGGGCTCATTAAACATGAAACAGCTCTGGAGCCTGCAGAAATGTGAAATGGAAGTTTAAAATATACTGCAAAATTCTGTTTTATACTCATAGGTTAAAATATATAGCTCTGAGGTAATAGTGATGTGAAATATATAGCAATAAAATTCATATTTCTATGAGATCAAAGTTTTGAAATGATATAAGATAAATATTAAGAGCTGTCAGGTAATTATGTAATGAAATGAGCACTTTGAGGTAACAGTGCTATCTGATAAAAACCTAGAGCTTTGAGGTAATAGTGCTAGAAGATAAAAAAAAAAACTCAGAGCTCTAAGGTAATAGTGCTAGAAGATAGAAAAAAACAAAGCTCTGAGGTAATAGTTTTAGAAGATAAAAAAAAAAAAAAAGCTCTGAGGTAATAGTGCTAGAAGATAAAAAAAAACAAAAAGCCCAAAGCTCTGAGGTAATAGTGCTAGAAGATAAAAAAAAAAAAATCTCAGAGCTCTAAGGCAGAGGTGTCAAACTGCGGCCCTCCAGCTGTTGAGAAACTACAACTCCCATCATTCATTTGTATAATCTATAACAGTGGGCATGATGGGAGTTGTAGTTTCTCAACAGCTGGAGGGCCGCAGTTTGACACCTGTGCTCTAAGGTAATAGTGGTAGAAGGTAAAAAAAAAAAGCAAAACCCGGAGCTCTGAGGTAATAGTGGTACAGGATAAAAACCCAGAGATCTGAGGTAATAGTGCAAAGAAATAAAAAAACCCAAAGTTCTGAGGTATTAATGCTAGAAGATAAAAACCCAAAGTTCTGAGGTAATGGTGGTAGAAGATAAAAACCCAGAGCTCTGAGCTAATAGTGCTATAAGATAAAAACCCAGCACTCAGAGGTAATAATGCTAGAAGCTAAAACCCCCAGAGCTCCAAGGTAATAGTGCTATAATGTAAAACCCCCAGAGCTCTGAGGTAATAGTGCTAGAAGATAAAACCCCCCAAGCCTCTGAGTAATATGCTAGAAGATAAAAACCCAAAAGCTCGGGGTAATAGTGCTATAAGATAAAACCCCCAGAGCTCTGAGGTAATAGTGCTAGAAGATAAAAACCCAGAGCTCTGAGGTAATAGTACTAGAAGATAAAACCCCCAGAGCTCTGAGGTAATAGTGCTAGAAGATAAAAACCCAGAGCCTCGAGGCTAGAAGATTAAAACCCCAGACTCTGAGGAATATGCTAGAAGATAAAAACCCAGACTCTGGGGTAAGGGTGCTAGAAGCTAAAAACCAGCTCGAGTTAATAGTGCTAAAAGCTTAAAAACCAGCTCTAAAGTAATAGGCTAAAGCAAAAACCGAGCTCTGGGTAATATGCTAGGGTATAGTGCGTGAAATGAAAATATTGTTTTTATTTAAAAATTAAAACTCTGAGGAAATAGTGATTTAAGATAAAAACTAAAGGTCATATTTCTACAAGATGAAGTCTCTGAAATGATATAATTTTAAATATTTAGAGCCAAAAAAATTTAATATCATGAAGAAACCTAGAGGTAATAGTCCTATAGGTTAAAAAAACACAGAGCTCTAAGATAATAGTGATATAACATAAAAGCTTGGTGTGTTGAGGTAATAGTGCTGTAAGATAAACTGATTGCTCTGGAGTAATAATGATTTCAGATAATAGGTAATAGGTAGTAGAAGATAGAAGGTAATAGTGCTAGAAGATAAAAAAAAAAACAAAAAGCCCAAAGCTCTGAGGTAATAGTGCTAGAAGATAAAAAAAAAAAAATCTCAAGCTCTAAGTCAAGGGTTTGTCAAACTGCGGCCCCCACTGTTGAGAAACTACAACTCCCATCATGCATTTGTATAATCTATAACAGTGGGCATGATGGGAGTTGTAGTTTCCCAACAGCTGGAGGTCCGCAGTTTGACGCCTGTGCTCTAAGGTAATAGTGGTAGAAGGTAAAAAAAAAAAGCAAAACCCGGAGCTCTGAGGTAATAGTGGTACAGGATAAAAACCCAGAGATCTGAGGTAATAGTGCTAGAAGATAAAAACCCAAAGTTCTGAGGTATTAATGCTAGAAGATAAAAACCCAAAGTTCTGAGGTAATGGTGGTAGAAGATAAAAACCCAGAGCTCTGAGCTAATAGTGCTATAAGATAAAAACCCAGCACTCAGAGGTAATAATGCTAGAAGCTAAAACCCCCAGAGCTCCCAGGTAATAGTGCTATAATGTAAAACCCCCAGAGCTCTGAGGTAATAGTGCTAGAAGATAAAACCCCCAGAGCTCTGAGGTAATAGTGCTAGAAGATAAAACCCCCAGAGCTCTGAGGTAATAGTGCTAGAAGATAAAAACCCAGAGCTCTGAGGTAATGGTGCTAGAAGCTAAAAACCGAGCTCTGAGGTAATAGTGCTAGAAGCTAAAAACCGAGCTCTGAGGTAATAGTGCTAGAAGCTAAAAACCGAGCTCTGAGGTAATAGTGCTAGAGGTTATAGTGCTGTGAAATGGAAAATATTGCTTTGAGATTTAAATGTAAAACTCTGAGGAAATAGTGATTTAAGATAAAAACTAAAGGTCATATTTCTACAAGATGAAATCTCTGAAATTATATAAGTTAAATATTTAGAGCTCTGAAATAATTATATCATGAGATGAAAACCTAGAGGTAATAGTCCTATAGGTTAAAAAAACACAGAGCTCTAAGATAATAGTGATATAACATAAAAGCTTGGTGTGTTGAGGTAATAGTGCTGTAAGATAAACTGATTGCTCTGGAGTAATAATGATTTCAGATATTAAGACCCAGAGCTCTGGGAAAATAGGTATATGAGCTAACAACCCAGAGCTCTTTACTAATAGTGCTGTAAGATAAAATCCAGAAGTCTGAGGTAATAGTGCACTGAAGTAAAGGTGTCTATATTAAACAAAGAAGATAAATAAAAACCGAATGCTCTGAGGCAAATGTTCTATCATATAAAAGCCCAGAGCTCTGGGGTAATTGTGCTGTAAGATAAAAAAAAAAGAGCTCTCAGGTATAGTGCTATAAGATAACAACCCCCACTGTGGTAATACTAATATGAGATATAGTAAAAACATGGAGATTCTGCGGTAAAAGTGCTAATTAATTAAAGGGGTTTTGCCACAATCTCATTTCATACCTCCCGCATCCAGCTCTTCAGCTCTGTGTGCTCAAAGGGGGCGTGTTTTGATTTGTTTGAACTCATATCATGTAACCCAGCAGGATGACATCACCAGGCCTTTCCTCTCTGTAGTCAAAGAAAGGTCTGTTTATGTATAAAGCTGTGAGTAGCTCAGAGGTAAAGTTTTTACCTCACAGAACAAGGGTCAAATCCCTGTAGGGACCAAACCTGTGTTTTTCTCTTTATCAACGCACAGACCTCATTGAGGCTTCTTTTTTATTTATTTGCACTGTTTGACTAATTACTAAGGAGCACACAGGACAGGAGTAGAGTGACAGCACCTGGGGTTTGAACACTCAGTAGCTGCCTGAGAGGAGAGCTGATGTCTGAGCATGTGCGGCCAGGACTGAGGAGCTCTCAGCCCTGGTCGTATCCCCCTGGAGACAAGTTGTAAACTAAAGGATTAGATAAGGCGAAAACAATGTAGAATGTTTAATAATGATGAATGGTGAATATGTTTATTATTTCATTTACAAACTTCCCACGTCAATTTTACTTTGTGGCAAAACCCCTTTAAAGGTATCCAAAAAATAAAAAATCTGTAGCTCTGAGGTAAAATTTCTATGATACAAGAAACCTTAGCTGTGTGGTAATAGTAATATGAGATAAAGTAAAAAATTCAGAGCTCTGAGGTAATAGGACTCTGAGGTAATAGTGCTAGAGTATAAAGAAATAAAAACCTGTAGCTCTGAGGTAATAGTATTGTACATTTAAAATCTACAGCTCTGGGATAATCATTTTATTCGATATATGCTCAAAACAATGCTATGAGGTAGAAATACATTTGTCATTTGGTTTCTGTCCGTGGACCTCATTGATTTTACCTAGATGGATACCATGTCACTGACACTCATTGTGTGCATCTCCAAGGACATAATGTGACCTCCACAGCCAATTGATGTGTGATGAAGTGACATCCATAGTTGTAGGAAAGATGCCGCACACCATCTAGTAGATTGTATCAGAGTGTACTAGGGTGCTTATGGTAGAGTAACCAACCCTATATAATAAAACAGAAGAAATACCTCGGCACTCCTTAGGTTTAGTGAAAAGCGATGACATTTATTCAGAAAATCACTGTAGTGAACATATGTCCAGTATCGTGGTGGTTAATAGTGCAATATGAGCAATCCAGACTTTTGTAGAAAATCTTCCGCCAAACTGGCCTTCATCAGTCTAGTCTGGTGGGATGAAGGGCAGGAGCAGGAGATGTAGGTGTAAGGGCTGGGTAGTGGATCCACTGGACCACCGCAAGCGATGGTAGTTAAGCCACGCCAGGGAACGGAATCTAAGTAGCCCCCGGTTTTCACCAGAGCCCGCCGCAAAGCGGGATGGACTTGCTGCGGCGTGAGGCTACCAGGTCGTCCCCCCTGACGTGACTTGCTTGCGGTGGCAGCCGAGGTGCAGCGTGGTACAGAATCGTAGTCCGAGAATCGTAGTCGTGGGCAGGCAGAAGGTCAGGGCAGGCGGCTGAGGTTCGGAGTCGTGGACAGGCAGGAAGGTCGGGGCAGGCGGCAGAGGTTCGGAGTCGAGGAACGTAGCAAAGGGTCTGGTACACGGAAAGGCGAGAATACACTTAGGGAACGCTTTAGCTAAGGCACGAGGCAACATAGATCCAGCAAGGAGTGTTAGTGGGACGTACCTTAAGTAGGAGAAGCGCCAGGCAATTAACCAATTAAAGGACGCTGGCCCTTTAAATCCACGAGAACGACGCGCGGCTCGCGCCTTAGGACCCAGGCACGCGCGCCTCGGCCGGCAGAGGACGCGGACGGCACAGGAGCGAGGTTAGGTGAGTCCCTGGCAGCTGCGGCCCCCCGGCTCGTCCCGCGGCCAGCGGCGGCACCCGACCCCGGTGGGCACCCGGACAGAGGGGCACGGGTGCGCCCGCGGCCCGCGGGCCGGGGAGCAGGAGGGGCCGTGACAGTAGGTAAGATGTATAATGGCAATGTAGATCTCCTGCTCCCTTGCCCTCTTCCTGCCATCCCACCAGACTAGACTGATGAAGGCCAGTTCGGCCGAAAATTTTCTACAAAAGTCTGGATTGCTCATACTTCATTATTAACCACTACGATACTGGAGATTAGAGTTGAGCTGAACCGTTTGGAAAAGGTAGTTCGGCACGTTATCCTTACCAGAGCCGAACCGAATGTGTTACCGCAAGTTCGGCAAAATTCGGGTTCGGCACAGGCATTTGGCGCCATTTTCAGCTGCTTCCTTTAGTTTTGGCGGCCAGCCAATGAGATCCCTACACCCTCAGTGGTGACGTTTTTGACCGCCCTTTGTGCTCTGCACTGACTGGCTGGTTGCCAAAACTGAAGAAAGTAGCTGAAAATGGCGGCAAACACCTGAGCCGAACCCGAAATTTGCCGAACTTGCAGCAACACATTTGGTTCAGCTCAACTCTACTGGAGATATGTTCACCACAGTGATTTTCTGAATAGAAGTGACATCCATAGTGACATAAGGGTGGCCACAGAGAGTAGTAATGGACAGGCAAAGCGCTACATAACAAAAATAGTAACTTACACTGAAAATGAAAAAAAAAAGTGGTGAAAATACATTTTTTCCGTAGTTATTGGATACTGAAATTGTGCAGTTTCTCTGCTCCCTCCCTACCTATGCTACTTGTGGATCCAGGATAAAGAAGATTACCAGCTGCTGCTTAGTGGCTGTAAGAATCATTCTTTTCTATTTCTTGGTTATTTGTTATTGTTGGATTATTGTTTTCTGCTCCTGATTTCTATTCTGCACATCCCACAGCTGAGATAAGGTGGAACTAATCTGCATCATTTGATTCCCAGTGACAGACAAGCAGAAAATTCCCCAATATGACCACTTATCCTTACACAATTAGAACTCAAGCTCTGCCCATTATCTGCAAGACCCTGATGATGGCGAGCACCCCTGCGCGCACTCACCTGAATAATTACACAGAATCATTAAGCAACAGCACAACCCGAGGAAATCACATTTCAGGTTTGCTGGTTTAACTGCTTCGTTTTTCAGTGTTTAGAATGAACCTGGCGCTTTCCAGCACATTTTAGATGCTTTCCCAGATTTTAGATTATTTTTATGGATTTACTAGAAGGTTACAATCACTCTGATTTAACTAGAATGGCTCCATTTGGCATAAACCCCTCATAAAGCTGAAAATGAAGGAAATGTTCACAATTAAACAATATTTTCTATTTTTTTTAAACCTAGTACTAACATTCTGGGCGACAGTTATGAAACAAAAAACACAAAAACAAGGCCACACTCACAGCTCAAAGGCTGGACTGAAACTGAACCCAGTAAAGAGGCAAAACTGTCCCCTATGCTACTTAAGAAAGATAAACAGGTGCAGCTGATTGCTGAGCAGTAGCTCACAGTATAAAACATGGGGAGATTGCACAAATGCAAAAATACCAATAAGACAACCACTCACACACCTTCAATATGAGGGGGGGTTTCTGGTATTATAATTGCATATAGATAAAATGATACAAAAGGGTGCTAGTAATGCAGATACGTGTGGTGCACCATGCTGGCTTACATCCTATTACGCCACTACTATTCGATTGGTCGGGTTGTCCAGCACTTTTTGGGTGTCCAACACAAAAAACAGACACCCTCTGCTCCCCAGTACTTTTGGGCAAAAAAATAACATATTGGAAAAATATCAAATATGAGGTATTGGTTAATACAGTTGCCACTATATGCAAGCCTGCAAGCCCCGTCAAGGCTCATTTCTTGCAAGTCCCTACCAGCCTTTGAGTAGACATGTATGAAACCTGGCACCGACACACCAGTTTTAAATTGCTTTAGAGTAGTCTAGTCTAGTCTAGTAGCGCCAGTATGTATGACAGTATCACACAGCACTTTATACATGTGTCCCGTTCTATGGCAAAATTTGTCTCAGCATGACACTTTGAAATTGGTGTGGATTTGTACGACAGTGATGCGGCAAACTTTGCCGCATTCATACGTTTTGCATCAAACTGTGACAGAATCGTATGATTCTGGTGTGACATGCACCCACAGACTTGCCACATTCAAAAATGTTGTGCCTGATGCAGATTGTGCCAAGTTTGGACGTATGACTGTAGAACAAGACTACGACAGGTTTTTGGCCACAGAGTACAATAGAAAACTGGCGCAGCCCCGTTAGTACATGTCGCCGAATTTTTTTATATTTTTTGTAGTAATTCAGATATGTTACTTTGATGCAATATTTCGGTTATATTCAAACCTTAAAGGGGTTTTAACGTTTCATAATTTGGCAGCCGTTTATACTGGTTGCTAAGGAGAGCTTATGAAATGGAGGGGCGTGTTTCTCCTCCCAGCAGGGAGTATCTTCTCTCTCTGAAGATACACCGAAGTGTGCACTTGAGGATTCATTCTGTGTGAGCGGGGAAGAGGGGGGATAGGTGAGGGAGAAATTCTCAGCTGTCGGAGACTAAGGATTCATTGGAAGTGAAAAGCTAAGTGTAACTCCATAGTGGATATCTACATATCTCACTCTCTACATACTTTGTAATTAGAATGGGAATTTGACATTCAGGACTCTGGGAGAGATGGGTGATTTTTTTTTCTCTCTCTCTCACACACAGTGATATATCCTACAGATTAGTACACCTTTGACCTCTACAGATCTGTAAAACAAAACTATACACTTTATCTGTTTGTGTTTACATGGGACTCTCTCTCTCTCTGCTGCAGGATCTCTGATCGCTGTCAGTGAACAGCACAAACCCCGCAGGCATACGTCGAAACTACCACTGACCGCGGTCAGTGGACAGCACAAACCCCGCAGGCATACGTCGAAACTACCACTGATGGCTGTCAATGAACAGCGCAAACCCCGCAGGCATACATCGAAACTACCACTGACCGCGGTCAGTGGACAGCACAAACCCCGCAGGCATACGTCAAAACTACCACTGAACGCTGTCAGTGGACAGCACAAACCCAGCAGGCATACGTCAAAACTACCACAGACCGGGTCAGTGACAGCAACAAACCCGCAGCATACGTCAGAAACTACCACTACCGCGGTCATGGACAGCAAACCCCCCAGGCATACGTACAAACTACCATGACCAGCGGTCAGTGGACAGCACAAACCCCCAGGCATACGCCCGAAACTAACCACTGACCGCGGTCAGTGGACAGCACAAACCCCGCAGGCATACGTCGAAACTACCACTGATGGCTGTCAATGAACAGCGCAAACCCCGCACGCATACGTCGAAACTACCTCCTCTGTTTAATAACAATTTCCACTGCGCGCCAACACAGAGCCGGTCCACATCACGGAGCATGCGCGGGAACGCGCGCTCCCGTGAATACGACCGGAGCCAGACAGGATATAAATTACCACAGCTGCCAGCCTATCATATGCAAGGAGGCGGAATCCGACAGGCACTGGGGAACAGTGTTTACAAAAAACGAACATAAGGGATCCTGTGAAAACAAGACAGCTTTGCAAATGACATCCAATTGCAAAGTTGCTTGTTTTCACTGTCCCCTTATTCTGAACATCATTTAATGTAATGAGAAAACCCCTTTAATTATGCTTGTCACAGTGGGGGGGGGGGATATAGTATAATCGAGATTACACTGCCCACCAATGCCTTATAGCGTTTCCTGCCTCCTCTACCTCCTTGCACCAGACCCAGAGTCACATAGACCAGTGGTCCCCAACTCCGGTCCACCGGGCCCACCAACAGGTCATGTTTTCATGATCTCCCACAGAATCCACTGACAATAATTAAATCACCTGTGCAATGCTAAGGAAAGCTACAAAACATGACATGTTGGTGGGCCTTGAGTACTGGAGTTGGGGACACCTGCCATAGACCACAAATTTCCTCTGAGCCTAGTGCTACTTTCCAGCATATAGTGCCCCATCTTGGTGACCAAACGTCACCTATTGTCCACATATCTTGCATCATACAACACTATACTGTATAGTGTGTATTACAGCCCTGCTGATGATTTACAATACTCTCGATTATACCGTATCCGCTCCTTCCACTGTGACAAGCATGATTAAGATGTGAATATAACCGAAACGTCAAATTAAAGTCACGTATCTGACTCTCTACAAATTTTTTTTTTAAATTTCTGCACAAAGATTTTCTTGTAAATCTGTCACTATTTGGAGTTATTGCTGAATATGAAATCACGCTAAAACAACTTCGAGGGCTGTGGATTTATTTCACTAGACTGGTGATTGGATATGCAATGTCTCCTCCACTTGCACTGACTTATTACCTTCCAAGTGCTGGACATATATACATAGACATACATGTCGCCCTTAGTGTTAATCAGTTTCAGAATATATCTACCTGGGCGTAATTATAGCCATAGTAGCCATAGCTACAGAGGTTGAGAGGACAAATCAGGGGCAGAAACATTGTACCTTTTTGTAGGTAATAACAAGTTGCTGTATTTCTGCTGTTGAGCCCTGCTGTGCTGGGTTTCTGATATATAACGCTATTGGTTATGCCTTTAGTTATTGCCCTTTATGTTGCTGTTTTCAGTTTCCTGTGCCTAGTTGGGGAATTTAACTCCTTACTGACATATGTGACATATGACAACATAGTACGTCAGTATTTTATGGAGAGAATAATGAATAATATCAAGCCCGGATAACTACATTACCGACCCTTTAAATCCTCAGATGTCACGGATGCAACGACCACGGATTCCCCAACTGGCCCCCCACAATGAGATTATGGTTTACTGACCAGTCTTCATGGCAGCTGGGGGACTAACGAAAGCCTCCATGGCTGCTGTCTTACTACTCCCAAATTCTGACACAATTGCCATAATAAATGTGCCACATTTGATCCGTTTTATAGAGAATAATAAGTCACTAGTTTTCTGCTGTTGAGCACTACTATGTGGATACTCTGCTATAGTGTGCTATTATTTATACCTTTAAGGGGTTTTTCTCACCACAATGTTTAGCTTTAACATGTGGAGAAAGATAATAATAATAATAATAATAATAATAAAGATAAATGGAAACTATTACCAGATACATTGCTTTGTTGATTGTGCTTTGTTCGGGAGACAAGGAAGATTTTATCTCCTCTTTGTGCACACAAGTTTCACTGGTTACCGACCACCTCCCCCTTTTCTCCAGAAAAGGGCGAGTGGAAAAGTAAAATGAAAAGTGTCAGGGACTGTCAGGGACATACACAGAGACACCGACAAGTGAGGCCCTGACACTGGTCCCAGCCTCCGTCCCTGCCTTTTGAGGAACCGGACCCCTTAATAGGTCGGCCCCAACCAGATAACTGATAACTGCACTGAGCCAAGTGAGGACACAGACAGAGACAAACAAACACAGAACAAGCAAGTGTAGTTGGGCAGTCAAAGTTGGCAACAAACGGGCAGCGTAGTACAAAAACGTGAGACAAAGAATAACCAGAATCCAAGCAAAGGTCAGAGTAACACAGAGAGTCAAACGAAAGCACAGGTGAACTATAGGGAGAGTAAACCATAAAGCAGGCAAGAAAAGCAGGAAGCAGTGACTATAAATAGGGAAGGGGAGGAAGAAGAGCATAAGTGATAGGAAGCAGAAACTGTCAATCACCAAGAGAGCAGATTAACCCCAAGAGTGCTGGACGGTTGTTGGCCACGGGCGTTGGACAGAAATCAATTAGAGTCCAAAGTTTGAGAACAGAGTTCACACTAGGAGAAGTGAAACTAAGCAAAGCCGCAGTTATGGTCGCAGGACTCGCAGCGGCCGCCAGATGGCGCGAACGTGACAAAAAGCCTAGGGAATTGCGGAGGAGGAGTTAGCTTGAAAAGAGAAGGGAGAGGTTGTGAGAGCGGTGATGTCCCCTGGTGGTAAGAAAAGTTGCCAATATGCCTCATTCTACTGTCAGGTGAAGAGTTCCCAATGCCATGAGTACATGGAGTACTGCAGTACACGGAGAGATGATATGTGGACGGAGAGGAAAACTACCATCCCATAGGCACGGCCTTCAAGACCAAGTTAAAGAGGAGAGAGATAGATATATTCCAATAAACCCAGGGTGACTGACTTTTCTGTTCCATCACTTTCTGTCACTTTCTCACCCAAGTTGAAAAATAATCCTGTTTAATACAACTGTGATTGTGTTGTTTGGGCCACAAGCTCCCTGGTATTACAGGAATTTATTCTGGATGCCATATTGAAGTCAGGACAGCATTTTTCCTCTTGTAGAAGGCAATTTGCATCCATTTCAAGGGAGCTTTTTCCTTCTTCTGGATCAACACAGTGGGGTTATTGGTTGGCCTTGATGTACCTATCAACTATATAGCTATATAAATTCTCATCTAATCTTTTGCTGATCAGTTACAACAAATCATATACCCTAGTCACACCGAGAGCTGCTTTCTGTGTTTAGAATTCAAATTTAGAGTTTAGAATTTAGTGAAATTTTGAAACATTAACATAATACTGAAGTAGTCCAGTGCCATAGCAAGGGCTGGCATCAGCTCCAACCTAATTTAAGCAAATGTCAAGGCCTACTGGGTTTCTAGGGCTCAGTACTATGTGGTTAAACATGCTCTCTACTCTTCAAACCAAGACTGGGGTAGAAAGGTAACCCACTCTCACTTTATGGAGACATGAGGCTGAGCTTGACAACCGTTAACTTGGGTCCTATACCTTAATACCCCCAAAATTTAGAAACAATGCTCCTTGTTATCTTACTATAGAGTACAGTTGGGTATCTTGACTCTTGGGTCAGTTTTTCCTAAATTCTGTAGGGCGACAGATTTCTGTACATCATCACTATCATGGGATAGGGGAAAGAGACTATATAGTAGACATACCGGGACACACGTATGAAAACTGTCTCAGACTAGACAGTGCTACGTCTCGTTAGGTTAGTGTAGCATTCGTCAATATGAATGAAAGTGTCTCACAGCTCTTTATTCATTTGTCCCATTGTGAGACCCATTATTTGCCATAAAAGTGTTTCAAAAAGTCTCTGCACCAAATTTTGTCTCGGCCTCACCACTTTGAAAATGGCATGGATCAGCGCACTATTTTTGCTACACGTTCTGTCGAGCATCATTCATAAATGTGTCTTATCTTCTGAATGTGGTGTGACATGCCCCATAAGAATTGGCACCAACAAGTTTTGAGGATGTTGGATATGCGCCCGTTTTCGGCACAAATCCTCTTAAATATAAGTTGACCTTGGCCTACAAAGGTTTTTTTGCCACACATCATGCCAGAAAACTGGCAAAGCCCATTTCATACATCTCCCAATGTAGCAGTAGATAAGGTGGGAAAAAAACACAATTCTATCATATCCAACCTATAACCCTACAGTGTTGATCTGGAGGAAGGCAAAAGCCTCTATGAGGCAGATGCAATTTTCTCCATAGAAGAGGAAAAACTCCTTCCCGACTCTAAATATGGCAATCGCAAGAATCTCTGGGTCAACAACCTAAAATCTAGAGGAACCTCGGCAATAGTCAACCCCGTAGCTGGCGTCTAGTTCTGTCAATTCTGACTACGTTTTGTAATAGATAATTATATAAGTGTCTTTATGGTACAAACTAACGAACTATCCAGCGACATACTACACACAGAAAAATGCATCAATACAGAAACCAATTAATTGAAGACTGAAAGCTCAATCCCCGTGGTCAATAGCTGTAAAATTAAAACGTCAAATACTGAGAGGCTGAGACCCGAGGAGATGTGTAAGAGAAAAAAAAATCCAAATAAAAAGCTGATAATTATGTCCTGGATCAAGCAGACAAGTGGCCATAATAGGATTGTTACTTCTATCAAGAGATGCTAATGATATGATAACATGGCCACTGAGAGGTGGAACGCTCTGTCACTGTCATGCTTAAAAGAAGAGCCACCACATCTCTTTCTCTTCTTTAAGTACCTGTCGTGGTTAATATGAAGTCCCTGATGTTTCAACAATCCAATTTGTGCTTCCTCCTCTTCACGTAGCCATTTATCTGACGCTTCCATTTCCGATAATCGATCCTAATTGGGACACATTTACTCTTTTTGAGCTTTGAGCCCCAAACCAAAAATTCTTTTTTATGCTTTGGGGAAAATTCGATGAAAAATTCGGCTGAGTGACACGCTTCATCCAGGTTTTGAGTCCTGGAGGAGATTGGGGGTGCATTCCCAAATAAAATTGAGAGAGTGTCTGACAAGGGGTTGAAAAAATGATGGCCTGCGGGGGGCGCTTAATTGTGCTTTACGGCCCTTCGCTTCCAAATAACATAATGGTATCAGTGACTGCTTTTAATTCTATTCTCTGGGATACGATGCAGCGCCTGTTAGGAGGAGATATAGGGGGAGCTGGGTATGAGATCTTATTGCAGATCAATTAGTCTTACAGTGGAGTGGATGACCAGGACTTCTAATGCATTGCGAGGGGCGATACTTTATATATTCACCAGGACTCCTGAAAAATACAATTCATATAAGAAAATAATCTGTGAAACATATGAAACAGAGATACAGATGTAGCAGAGTCTAGCCTGACCGTGATATCACAGCTTTTTGTGTTATCTGCTCTCATCTGTAAACAAAGGCCCCTTTAAAAGATTTAAAAGTAGAGTAATATTCTGTGCCCTGAATCACGGTGCAAAATTGTTAATTCTGCAATCTGTGTTAGATGAGTAGATAATAGTTTAATGATAATAGATAAAGATAATAGATAGATAGATATGAAGATTAAATAGTACATATATATGATAGATAATATTTGTAGATAATAGAATAGATAATTAATAGATAGATATGTAGATAAAGTAGATAGGATAAAAGTAATAGATATTAGTGATAAATATAAAAATAATGGATGATAGAGGGATGGGTAGTAGATAGTGATAGAAGATATGAAATAGATACATAGATATTAGATAGATAGAAAGATAGATATTAAGTAGATAGATATTATATAGATAAATTTATATGCGATAGGAAGATTTGGAATAGACCCACATAAAATAAGATAGACATAAAATAATAAATATTGGATATTCAATAATAGATAATAGGGGTAACGACATACAATATAGATGGATAGATAGATATAAGATAGATAACTAAATATTAAATAAATAGAAAGATAGCTAATTAGAGATAAATATGGAATAGACATACATTAAATATTGATGGATGGATAAACAGATAGAAAGAGATAGATATGAACTAGGTATACATGACATAGATAGATATGAGATACTGTACATAGATAGATAGATAGATAGATAGATATGAGATAGATAGATATGAGATAGATGGATAGATAGATAGATGGATAGATAGATATTGATTAGATAGATATGGATAGATTAGATAGTGATGATAGATAGATAGATAGGATATTAGAGTCTGATCCTGAGATGTCACAACTTTTTAGCCTCCAGTGAAAACTATGAAGTAATGGATTCTGAAGTATGAAGGGCTCATCTGACAATGTATAGTCTTAGCATGTGTAATCAGAATATACACTTCTATGCTCTTTATACTCATTTATACTTCTGTAACCGTTATAAACCTGGATTTGTGTAACTTCTGCATATTACTCAAGTTCTTTGAGACTTTCAAGGCCACCAGGAGGAGGTTTTCAGGGATGTTTTGAGATTGTGGTGAGACACAGACACATCAATAGAGAAATGTACATCTTCCCGTGAGCTTGTGTCCAAGTTATTGGCATAAAGCCGACGTTATCTGTATAATAATACTGTTTATTCTAATTGTCATCAGTCCGCATTGTATCCGCCGTGTGATCCTTTCAGTGCATTGATTGCTCAGTAAACTATATACATGTCAAGCAAGAACTTGTCTCTTATACTTATTTGGAGGTTTCATCCTTTCTTTTTGGTTGTCACCTGGGTCGATTTTCCTCTCCCTGTTCCTGTGCTTCTGCGCTCCCAAAGAGGGGAGATCTGTAAAACACATCACTCAGGTGAGAAAATACTTTTTTTTTCTCCTTTTTATTTGATGTTGGTTGTGGGACGTGCAGGACAGCGGCACACAGGTGACGGAAAGTATTTCTTCCTTTTCTCTTGCTTCTACATAGATTATTGATTATGGTTTATTTGTTATTCATGTCTACCATATACAGATCATTGTTTCTTCATGGGGCTACTTTGTTTCAAATCGTTTCTTTACCCTTGCAAACTATTTGCAGATCATTTAGAGCAGTGTTTCTCAATTCCAGTCCTCAAGACCCACCAACAGGTCATGTTTTTCAGGATCTCCCATAGAATGCACTGAAAATATTTATATCACTTGTGCAGAGTGCACTGACCAATAATTATATCAACTGGGCAGGATTGCATGACAATAATTATATCACCTGTTTGGAGAATGCTACTGACCAATAATTATATCACATGTGCTGAGTGCTCTGCCAATAAGGCCTCGTTCACCCGGCTTATTTGTCGCGGATTGGCGCCCGTACTCCGCGCCGGATTTGCGCTTCAGTATGGCGTACATCCATCGGATGTAATTACGGTAAATCCACTGCTATTTTAGAGATCAGTGGTTTCCGTTCGCTCCTCACCTGATCGGGCGAATCCGCGCGGGGGGAGAAAGTGACATGAAACTTTATTTACGGAGCGTATAGAGCGTAGATAATGACAGTCTATGGGGGAGCCGAGGGAGCGGCCGCCCCCAGCTGCGCTTCCGGCCCCGACCTTATTTACAATGGATTTCGCCGAGCGAAAATCCGGCTCACAAACCGCCGTGAATAAGCGTGTGAAACGGCCATAGTGATATCCCTGTGCAGATTGCACACTGACGCTATAATTTATCAACTGTGCAGAATGCAATGACCAATAATTATATCACACCCTAGTGGCAGATTGCACTGTCAATACTTAATCACATGTGCAGATGTCATGACCATTAATTATATCACCTGTGCTGATAGAGCAGACAAATAATGATATTCACCTGTGCAGAATGCACTGACAATAATGATATCACCTGTGCTGAATGCACTGACAATAAACTTATTTCATGATGCCAGTAATGCTCTGACAATAATTATATCACTGTGCAGATTGCACTGACAATAATTTATTCAAAATGTGCAGAGATTGCACTGACAATAATTACATAAACTGTTGCAGAAAGCACTGACAATAATTATATCACCTTGTGCTCAGAATTGCAATGACAATAATGATATCAACCTGTGCAGAATGACTGACAATAATGATATCAACCAGTGCAGAATGCACTGACAATATTTATTTTCAACTTGAAGAATGCGCACTTGACAATAATTTTATCACCTGTGAGATGCACTGATACTATAATATTTTATACACCTGTGCAGAAAGCACTGAACAATAATTATATCACCTGTAGCAAAATGCACTCGACAATAATTTATCAACCTTGTTGAGAGAATGCGCATGACTATCAATGAAATCAACCTGATGCAGAATGACTGACAATATTGATATCACACTGTGCTGAATGCTCTGTCAATAAATTAATATCAAACTGTGCAGAATGCACTGGACAATAATATATCACTGGGCAGATGCACTGACAACTTATTATATCACTGTGCAGAAAGCACTGACATTTATTTTATCACCTGTGCAAGAATGCATGACAATAATTATATCAACTGTGCAGAATGCACTGACAAAATAATTTATATCACCTGTGCAGTATGCATGACAATACTTTTATCACCTGTTTGCAGGAATGCACTGACTATTATTATATCTACCTGTGCAGATGCACTGGACTAATATATGATTCACCTGTGCAGATTGCACTGTCAATAATGATATCACCTTGTGCTGATATGCACTGACAATAATTATATCACCTGTGACAGAAGATGCAATCGACAATAATTTATTCCTGTGCGAAAGCACTGTAAATTATTATATCAACTGGTGCAGAATGCTTGTTCAATAATTATATCACATGTGCAAGAAAGCACTGAAAATAATTATATTCACCTGTGCAGCATTATGCACTGACAAATAATGATATCACTCTGTTGCAGAATGCACTGACATAATGATATCACCTGAGCAGGAATGCAAATGACAATGTTTTTATTACCTGTGAAGTATGCACTGACAATAAATTATATCACCTGTTGCAGAATGCCACTGACAATAATTATATCAACTGTGCACGCAATGCACACTGACAATATTTATATAACATTGTTGCAGAATGCACTGACCAATTAATTATATCACCTTGTGCAGAATGCCTGACAATAATGATTTTCACCTGTGCAGAATGCACTGCACAATATAATGATATCACATGTGCACGAATTTCACTGTCAATAATTTATCCAACTGTGCAGAATGCACTGACAAACTTATATCTCCTGGTGCAGAGAATGCACTGACATAATTATATCACTGTGCAGAAAGCACTGTCAATAATGATATCACCTGTGCAGAATGCATGAAATAATGATTCACCTTGTGACAGAATGCACTGACAATAATTTTATTATCACCTGGGCAGAATGCCTGAACAATATTTATATCACTGTGCAGATTGCACTGACAATAAGTATATAACTGTGCAGAATGCACTGTCAACAATTATATCACCTGGCAGAAAAGCCACTGACATATAATTATATCACCTGTGCAGAATGCACTGACAATAATGATAATCACCTGTGCAGAATGACTCTAGGACAATAATGATATCACCTGTGCAGAATGCCACTGACTATAATATATATCAACTGTGCAGTATGCTCTGACAATAATTATATCACCTGTGCAGAATGCACTGTGACAATAAAATTATATCACCTGTGCAGGAAAGCACTGTCATATATTATATCACCTGGTGAAAAATGCACTGGACAATAATTATATCACTGTGCAGAATGCACTGAAAATAATTATATCCCTGTTGCAAGAATGCCACTGACAATTATTATATTCACCTGTGCAGAAAGCACTGACATTAATTTATATCACCTTTGCAGACATGCACTGACACCTATATTGATTTCACCTGTGCAGAATGCACTGTCAATAATGATTCACCGGTGCAGAATGCACTGACAATAATGATATCACCTGAGCAGAATGCACTGACACTTTTATATCAACTGTGCAGAATGCACTGACAATACTTATATCCCCTGTGCAGAATGCACTGACAATAATTTTAATCACCTGTGCAGAAAGCACTGACAATAATGATATCACCTGTGCAGAATGCACTGACAATTAATGATATCACCTGTGCAAGATTGCACTGACAATAATTATATCACCTGTGCAGAATGCACTGACAATAATTATCATCACCTGTGCAGAATGCCACTGACAATAATATATCAACTGTGCAGAATTGCACTGACATATACTTATATCACCTGTTGCAGAAAGCATGACAATAATTATATCACCTGTGCAGTATGCAATGACAATATTTGATATCACCTGTTTCAGGATGCACTGGACAATAAAGATTCACCTGTTGCAGAATGCAACTGACAATAATTTATATCTACCTGGTTGCAGAATGCACTGACAATAAATTATTATCAACTGTGCAGAATGCACTGACAATAATTTATATCACCTGTGCAGATGCACTGACAATACTTTATATCACCTGTGCCTAATGCACTGAAATAATTATATCACCTGTGCAGAAGAAAGCACTGACAGATAATGATATCAACTGTGCAGAATTGCACTGACAATTTTGATATCAAACTGTGCGAATGCACTGAAATAATTATATCAACTGTGCAGATTGCATGACAATAATTTATCACCTGTGCAGAATGCACTGACATTATTATATAACTGTGCAGAATGCACTGACAATAAATTATATCACCTGTGCCAGCAATGCACTGACAATAATTATATCTACTGGTGCAGAATGCACTGAAAATAATTAGATCACATGTGCAGAAGAATGACAATAATTATATCACCTGTGCAGAACTGCACTGACAATATTATATCACCTGGCAGAATGCACTGACAATTAATTATATCACCTGTGCAGAATGCACTGACAATAAATATATCTATGTGCAGGAATGCACTGACTATAATTATATCACTAGTGCAGAATGCACTGACAATACTTATATCACTGTGGCAAATGCACTGACAATAATTTATCAACTGTGCCAGAATGCAATGACAATAATTATATCACCTGTGCAGAATTGCACTGACAATAATTATATCACCTGTGCAGAAAAGCACTGACAATAATGATATATCACCTGTGCAGAATGAACTGACAATAATGATTTATTGTGCAGAATGCACTGACAATAATTATATCACCTGTGCAGAATGCACTGACAATAATTATATTAACTGTGCAGAATGCACTGACAATATTATATCACTGTAGCAGAATGCATACTGCAATTATTATATCACCTGTGCAGAAAGCACTGACAATAATTATATCAACCTGTGCAGAATTGCACTGACAATTAATTGATATCACCTGTGCAGAATGCACTGACAATAATTATTTCAAACTGTCGGCAGAATGCTAAACTGACAATAATATATTTCACCTGTGCAAGAAATCGCACTGACAATAATTATATCACCTGTGCAGAAAGCACTGACAATAATTATACACAGGGCAAATGCATGAACAATAATTATATCACCTCTGTTGAAGAATGCATGACATTAATGATATCACTGTGACAGAAATGCACTGACAATAATTATATATCAAATGTGCAGAATGCACTGACAATAAATAATCAACCTGGTGCAGAATGCACTGACAATAAATATATCACCTGTGCAGGAAAGCACTGACAATAATTATATCACCTGTGAGAATGCACTGTGAGCAATAATTATATCACCTGTGCAGAACAGGAATGCAACTGCAATAATTATATCAATCTGTGCAGAATGCACTGACAATACTTATATCACTCGTGCAGAATGCACTGACATAATATATCAACTGTTGCAGAATGCAATGACAATATTATATCTACCCTGCTCGCTAGACAAATGCACTGCAATAATGATATCACCTGTGCAGAATGCACGACAATAATGATCCCCTGTGCTGACATGCACTGACAATACTCTATATCACCTGTGCAGAACTGCATGACAATATTTATATCAACTGTGCAAGAATGTGATGACAATAATTATATCACCTGTGTAGCAATGCACTGACCAATAATGATAATCCTCTGTGCAGAATGCACTGACAATAATTAATATCAACTGTGCAGATGCACTGACATAATTTATACTCGACTGTGCCAGAATGCACTGACAAATAATTATATCACCTGTGCTGAAAGCACTGACAATAATTATATCCACACTGTGCAGAATGCACTGACAATAATGATACCACCTAGTGCAGAATGCACTGACAATTATGATATCACCTGTGCAGAATGCATGACAATAATTATATCACCTGTGCAGAAAGCACTGACCAATAATTATACACCTGTGCAGAATGCACTGACAATAATTATATCACTGGGCAGAATGCACTGACAATTTATTATATCAACTGGTGCAGAAGGCACTGACAATACTTAGATTCACCTGTGCAGGAATGCACTGACAATAATATATATTTCATACTACTGTGCAGAATGCATCTGATGAAAATAATTATATCACTGTGCAGAAAGCTCTGAGACATTAAATTATATCACCTGTGCAGAATGCACTGACATTAATGATATCAAACCTGTGCAGATTGCACTGACAATAATGATATCTCTGTGCAGAATTGCACTGACAATTAATTATATTCAAACTGTGAGAATCACTGACAATAATTTATCACCTGTGCAGAATTGCACTGACAATAATGATATCACCTGTGTCAGAATGCCTGAAAATATTGATATCAGCTGTGGCAGAGAATGCAATGACAATAATTTTTTTCAACTGTGCAGAATGCACTGACAATAATTCATATCACCTGTGCAGAAAGCAACTGACAATAATTATATCACATGGTCAAGAAAGCATGGACAAAATTATATCACCCTGTGCAGAATGCACTGACAATAATGATATTCACCTGTGCAGAATGCACTGACAATAATGATATCACCTGTGCAGAATGGCAATGACTATTATGATACTCTCCTGTGCAGAATGCACTGAATTAATTTATCAACTGTTGCAGAATGCATGAAAATAAATATATATCACTTGTGTGACAGAATGCACTGACAATAATGATATCAGCTGTGCAGAATGCACTGACAATAATTATATAACCTGTGCAGAAAGCAAAATGTCAATAATTATATCACCTGTGCAGAATGCATGTAAAAATTTATATCACCATGATGCTGAATGCACTACAAATAATGATATCACCTGTGCAGGAATGCAATGACAATAATTATATCACCTGTGCAGGATTGCACTGAACAATAATTATATCAACTGTGCGAATGCACTGACAATAATTATATCACCATGTATTGCAGAAAGCATGACAATAATTATATCACACTGTGCAGAATGCACTGACAATAATGATTCAACCTGTGCAGCAATGCACTGACAAAATTATATCAACTGTGCAGAATTGCACTGGACATTAATTATAGCCCTAGTGCAGAATGCATGACAATAATTATATCACCTGTGCAGAAAGCACTGACAATAATTATATCACCTGTGCAGAATGCACTGACAATACTTATATCACCTGTGCAGAATGCACTGACAATAATGATAGCACCTGTGCAGAATGCACTGACAATAATGATAGCACCTGTGCAGAATGCACTGACAATAATGATAGCACCTGTGCAATGCTGAGGAAATCTTGAAAACTTGGCCTGTTGGTGGGTCTTGAGGACTGGAGTTGAGAAACACTGAGTTAGAGTGACCTTTGAGAAGCTCATGCTTTGAACTCACCTACTAATCAAGCAGAATATTTGCTGAAGTGAACCCTTTGTGTTGGGTAAAAGATTCAGTGAATTAGAAACTTACGGAGGTAAATAATAGGCAAAAGATTCACTAAGTGAAAGGATCATTGTGGGTGGTGAATCATAATGGTAAAAGATGCCTAGAACTAGTGACTCCTGAAGCATAATCTAGCTGAGAGGAGAAGCCCCTCTAGTTTATACTGGGCAGCAGTGTCTAAGGAGCTCCCTGGTTTTTAACCTTAAAGGGGTTGTCTCGCTACAATGATTGGGTTTAAATTAAAAGATCTTTAAAAAACAAGCAGCTTTGAAAATTTAGGTACATTACAAATTTTTCCTACTGTTTTTGGGTTTAAACCCTTTTTGTAGTAGTGCATCAGTCCTAAAATCATATAGCGGGCCGGGAACCTGTTGTTTTTTCTCTTTGGCTGTCATGTTGATGACTATAACCTTCTAAAATACGGGGTCAGAGCACAGAGCCCCTAAAAGCACTTTTATGAGTCTGTGGGGGAGGGGGTGGAGGGGTCTGGTTTTTGGTGTCTGGTGGTTTTAAACCCTGTGTTTTCCCTTTGCCCCTACACAGTTGAGGAGAGCAGAGGAAAGGCTGTTTTGTGGTAAAGTACAAAGTGAACCCAGTGAAGTGGTTATAAATCACCATGTGTCTGTGGAGCTCGGGACTATATTTAATAGAACAGATCAGGGGGGGGAGGGTGAAGGTTCCCTATCTCTCCCTGCTCTGCTGTAGGGGGTGAAAACTTTGGTTTGGATTATAGTAACCACTTCACAGTTGCCCTGTTGTCTTTTTGGTTTGTTGTTGCTTGAGATGTGGAGATTTGTATGCTAAGCAGGGGGTTTAGGAACACATGCATCCCCTCTGCTCTGCTATTGGCATACACAGATTCACAGACCTCTCCACACTCATAGATCAGCCCTCTCCCTATTGTCTCCTGACTGTGTAGAGAAGCAGCAAGAGCCTGCAGCAGACCAAGGCAGGCACCCACAGGGTTAACTCTGGCAGCAAACCCCCTCGCCTTCCCCCTGCTGTATAGAAGGAGAGCTGTCTGTGTGCTGAGGGGAGGGGGGAAGAGGGAGGAGAAAAGGCAGACAAGAAGCACGCCCCTGAATTCAAAAATACTATGCTAACAGTGACATTGAAGTAGGCTGAAAGCCTGTCGTGAGACAACTCCTTTAAGGGGGGCTTGGACTACCTCCAATGTGGTCACTTACAGTCACAGCAGGTGTGTAGGCATGGCAAAGAAAGGGTGAAGAAGAGACAGTTATCTGGTAACAAGCAAAAGGTCAGGGCTGGCAGAGTACAAGTGTCAATGTGTCATAGGCCGAAGGTCAGGACAGGCAGATTTCGGTCGAGATAGCCAATTAGTTAATACAAGAGGATCACAGATTGGTATAAACCAAATGTTGAGTTGTTATAACTAAGAGCAGCAACAAACTGTATCTTAAATAGACAGAGGACCCAGAGCATTGGCTGGATAGTGCCCACTACCCCTTTAAATAAGGTTGAGTGCACGCTGTGTGCCATTGAGAGCACTCTGAAGCAGAAGGTTGGCAAGAGGAGTAGACAGGGAGGTAAGCATATGAGAAGGAAACAGGATGCGGGCCAGGGTAAGGAAATACATGGGCACGGCCGCAGCTGCAAGCATCTAACATGGCACAAAATACAAGTGCCAGTTCGGAAAGTTAATGGTCACGTAGTTCCTTGGACAGAGACTATAGGTCAAAGAAAAGCCCCCTCAAGGACACAGAGACTTGCAGTGTCAAAGATAGGCATACTGACTGACGGGACATAAGAGAGCTGGATGACTGACCTGGACTGGGGAGAAATCAGGCACCTGACCAGTTTTTGTGAGGTGTCTCAGTTTTAGAGCAGAGTATGTAGTGAGGTTTTCGACTGAACAGAGACTGAGAGCTGAAAGTGATTGGAGAGGATCTGAACCAGGCAATGGTTTGGTAAGAGATTGCTGAATGGGTACATATTCAACAGTCAGGAACATCAACTTTTTGGCAAAAGTTAAAATTCAACAAAACTATTCTAAAATGGTTCTTTAAGGGGTGAGTGAACTTCATGTTCAGGTCTTATTCCCTTTGGGTTGGTCCTGTGGAATATTTAGTCTTGTACGTGGCATTTTTGATTCGTATCTGTCAACTTCTGACAAAACCTCAAAGGCAAAAAACTGTGCTCAGATGGTTAGTACAGAACATCATGAAGCACTCCTGTGTTGGGGTCCAGCATGTTGACATACATGTGTTTTTAGTCAAAGGTGGTTACAGATGTTGCAGCTCTTTTGAAGGTGGTCCTCGGACATGATTCAGCCTTTTGCAAAGAAGACTGTGAACTCAATGTTTATGTCCTACGGGTCTGCGTGCTGTAGGAGAAACAAGAATCACCTGAACGGCCTTTTCCATTTTGGTAATGGTCATTGCTAAGGTCTTGGTTACAAAATTGTAATGACGGTAACTGAAAAGTAGAGGTGGCAGCAATAGTACTGGGAAGTTTAGATACAAAGGGCGACATGTATGATTTTTGGCATCCAGGCACCATTTTTTTGCGCACATTTGTAGCATAGAATGCGCCTGAATCTATGAACCTGTTCTACTGCGGGTCATAGATTTAGCGTTTTTCTAGCTATAAAGTGACACTTCTTTTAAAGTGGTTTACCTGTTCTAGCAGTAATACGCCTGGATTTGCTGTTCAAAAGTAAATCTGTAGAATCGTACAGTTGTAGTGTGACACGCCTCCAGCCTGCCCCCCCCCCCGATATCCGGCGCATTACACCGTGCCACGGGGGCTCTGTAATACGCCTGATACTGGAGTGCTTCTGATTAAAAATATAGCGAAAGGGGCTGCGCTATATGTCGGGCTGAAAAGACGACAGACTTCTGCCGCAGCTCCGTTCATGCATGTCCAGCATGGCATGTCCTTAGTCCAGCATGGCATCTTGCCCTACTTTGAGGTCATGATTGGTTGATAATGGAGATTGGGTTGGTGGTCTCCTAAACACCACCTTATCTACAAAGGTAAATAAGGTGGAAGTCCATGTTCACCTTTAGGTCACAGTTTTATGGTTGTGATTTGCCCCCTTCCACATCAAGAAGGTTTTTTAGCCTATATCTATTTCCTTTTCCTTTAATTTAATGTCAAAATTGGTATTTCTGTCTGATGAAATAAGCTGCCCTATAACAAATCAAGGGATGAGTTCTATAGTAGGCACTTGACAAATGTTCTGGCATCATTCTTTACAGTTAGGTATGCTTCTGCCCAACCAGTGATCTGATCCACAAACACAAGGAGATACTTGTATCAGTGTCCAAAATGATAGTTTAAATAAAAAGATAGATAAAAATATAAGATAGAAAAGATAAATTTAAATTTGAAATAAAATAAAAAATATGAAAAACAGTAAAAAAGTTCGATAAAAATAGTTTAATATGATAATTTCAAAATAATAAAATGATAATAAATTTTTCAACCCACTCAATTTTTCCCCACGACTTTTTACGCTTGCAACAAGCTCGGGGTTGCTTAGAAGTTTTTAAAATTGTTTTTGCTTAAAATTTTTTAAAAAAACAAAAAAACAAGTGTCCCCATTCCCCCATTTTTTATTTTTTGACCCACATTTAAAAAACCCGGTTGCCCTTTAAAATAAAGATAATTAAAAATGATCTTGGCTTAATTGCATGTGATTTTCTAACTAACCTTTTTGGCTCACAGTTTTTTTGGATTGTTAGAAAGACATACGTTGTTTTCCATGACAGGTTATAAACTCTTGAGACAAGGCCCCTATATGCCCAGATGGCCAACGGGAAATTGGGACAAGGTACGGGTGCCCTGGAAAATAACGCCCCAAATTTATTTTTTTGTTAAATACCATTCCCCCTTTAGTTTCCCCAATACAAATTTTTTTGACCCAAAAATATTAAGATTGCATAACATATTGCACAATTTTGTGATATTCCGAGTGCCATGTTTTCGCCAGCAGTTTTATACTGTACCAGTAATAATGACGGAGCAAAAACTCTACTGTTGCAGCTGTAAAAGCGGCAGTGGGACCGGGCGCAGCGCTGAGTAATATGGTTACCGCCCTCGGAAAGAAGTCAGTGTGAGGAGGTATTGTAAGGGCTGTCGAATAAAGGAAAAATTGACCTCAGTGCCAAATGTATATAGAGTAAATGAAGTGAGAGCGGCGACCTTTACTCAACAGAAGGACACAAGTCACTGGAGAGAAGTAATGAAGACTAATGAGGGAGGTTATAGACCGGGACTTATATCACCTTATCATTGCTGCAGGTAATAATCCACAGACGGCTGGAGGCTGATAATCCACATTCAACAAGCAAAGACCAGACAATCAGAGGGAAAGTGGAGAACGAAAACAGAATAAATTAGGAGATCACCCTCAGCAGATGAAATCTATCATCTATATATTCGTCTAATCATCTATCTATCTATCTATCTATCTATCTATCTATCTATCTATCTCATATCTAGATATATGGATAGATAGATAGATAGATAGATAGATACAAAGAGGGATAGATACATAGATAGACAGATAGAAAAATAGACCTATCTATCTCATGTTTATCTATCTATCTCATATCTATCTACAGTTGAAACCAGAGGTTTCCATACACTATATAAAAAGCCCCATCTGCAGGCTTTTCTCACTATCTGACATGAAATCAGAATAAATCTTGCCCGTTTTAGGTCAATTAGGAACCAAAATTATTTCTACTTGCCAAATGCCAGAATAATGAGAGAGAATTTTTAAGGCATTTTTATTACTTTCTGCAAAGTCAAAAGTTCCCACACATTTCATTAGTATTTGGCAGCATTTCCCTTAAACTGTAGGACTTGGGTCAAATGTTTTGGATCCTTCCACAAGCTTCTCACAATAGTTGGTAGGAATTTTGGCCCCTTCCTCCTGACAGAACTGGTGTAACTGAGCCATGTTTGTAGGTCGCCTTGCTTGCACTTGCCTTTTCAGCTTTGCCCATACGTTTTCAATAGGATTGAGATCCGGGCTTTGTGATGGCCGCTCCAAAACATTGGCTTGGTTATTCTTGAGTCATTGTTCATTTGGAAGACCCATTTCCACCCAAGCTTTAACTTCCTGGCTGATGTTGCTTCAATATTAAAAATAGTGGGAAAATAAACTGACCCAAAAAGAGAAAAATTATAGTCAGAAATCTAAATATTCCACAGGAAAAGACTATAAAACTTAATTTTTACTAAATTTATTAAAAGCAGTAAAATAAAATCCTACATACAATTATAATCAAGTGAAAGAAACTATCCCTATATACAATCCTACATGGGAAGCTACCTAGCCAATATTGTGGAATAGTCGTCCCGATAAGGACGGACTCACCAGGAACCTAAAGAGAAACAATCCCTATTTAAGCCCTATACACAAGACAATAATATAGATAAAATATCCTGTGCAAAAGATCCCACAAAAAGGCAAAATAAGTCATAAACCTAAAGCAATAAACCCCTCAAACCCAAAACCATACTATATACAACAAACAAGACTATAGTCCTAGTAGATATGTCCAACGCGTTTCATACCCCGATATATAGGGTCTCATCAGGGGCAGAAAGATTGACATAAGCCTTCAATTCAAAATAAGGGCTCTCATAAGCCTTCAATGTAGTTCAAAATAGGGGTTCTATAATGTTGAATTTATAGTTAACTAGGCGGTAGCATATAGTGAGTACAATGCTACTTGCAGAGATATACATTATAGTGACAATAAGTAGTTTGTATAAAACAATAGACATCTAACTCACCATTTAAGGTTAAGAGACCCAAAGGAGTCGTCTCAAAACAAAGTCCTTACTGGTAGAGACTATCACTTACTTACAGATAGGCTGGGAACTATGCTGGTGTCAAAGTTTAACAGATGGATTACCCAATAATATTCACATTACACCCCAACCGCTGGAAGCTGCTTCAAGCAGAATATAGTTTCACTAGTTCGGCGCTTACAGAGCTCCGGTTCATAGAGCTATCTACAGCTGAAACCAGAAGTTTCCATCCACTATATAAAAAGCCCCATCTGCAGGTTTCTCTCACTATCTGACATGAAATCAGAGTAAACCTTCCCCGTTTTAGGTCAATTAGGAACCAAATTATTTATATTTGGCAAATGCCAGAATAATGAGAGAGAAAATTTTAAGGCATTTTTATTACTTTCTGCAAAGTCAAAAGTTCCCACACATTTCATTAGTATTTGGCAGCATTTCCCTTAAACTGTAGGACTTGGGTCAAATGTTTTGGATCGTTCCACAAGCTTCTCACAATAGTTGGTAGGAATTTTGGCCCCTTCCTCCTGACAGAACTGGTGTCACTGAGCCATGTTTGGAGGTTGCCTTGCTTGCACTTGCCTTTTCAGCTTTGCCCATAAATTTTCAATAGGATTGAGATCAGGGCTTTGTGATGGCCGCTCCAAAACATTGACTTGGTTATCCTTGAGTCATTGTTCATTTGGAAGACCCATTTCCACCCAAGCTTTAACTTCCTGGCTGATGTTGCTTCAATATTGCCACATAGGGCCACATGTATGAAAACTGTCTAGGTCTAAAACTCACTTTGTTGCCCTTAGCAACCAATCAGAGAACCCCTCTTATTTTTCCAGAGCACTATATGAAATGAAAGGGGCGATCTGATTGGTTGCTATGGGCAACAAAGTGAGATTTAGACCTAGACAGTTTTCATACATGTGGCCCATAATCTTTCCTCATGATGCCATCTAGTTTGTGAAGTGCACCAGTCCCTCCTGCAGAAAAACAACTCCACAACATGATGCGGCCACACCCATGTTTCACAGTTGGGATGGTGTTCTTAGGCTCCCAAGCTTCTCCCCTTTTCATCCAAACGTAACGGTGGTCATTATTGCCAAACAGTTCAATTTTAGTTTCGTCACACCACCGAAATGTTTCCAAATATGTAGGTCTTTGTTCCTGTGCATTTGCAAACATGAGTCTGGCTTTCATGCTTCTTTTGGAGTAATTGCTTATTTCTGGCAGAGTGACCTTTCAGCCCAGGTTGATACACTACTCATTTCACTGTGGATACTGACCCAATCTTGCCAGCTTCTTCCAGCATCTTCACAAGGTTTTTTGCTTTTGTTCTTGGATTGATATTCACATGTTGGATCAAAGCACGCTTATCTCTGTGACATAGAAGCCATCTCCTTCCTAAGCAGCATGATAGCTGGATATTTCCATTTAGTTTGTACTTGCGTATAATTGTTTGTGCAGATGAACGAGGCACCTTCAGGTATCTGGAAATTGCACCTAAGGCTGAGCCAGACTTGTGCAAGTCCACAATTCTCTTTCTTATATCTTGACTGATTTCCTCAGACTTTCTCTGGATGTTACACAGAGAAGCAATGTGTTTCTGGTGTGCATTAAAAAAAACATCCACAGCTGTGTCTCTAATTAACTCAGATGGTGCCAATAAACCTATCAGAAGCTTCCACAGACATGACATCATCATATGGTCTGTCCCAAATTGTTTAAAGGCAGAGTAATCCTAGTGTATGGAAACTTTTGACTTTGTGGAAAATAATAAAAATGCCTTAAAAAATTCTCTCTCTCGTTATTCTGTAAATAATTTTGGTTCCCAATTGACCTAAAACGGGGAAGGTTTATTCTGATTTCATGTCAGATAGTGAGAAAAACCTGCAGATGTGTCCTTTATATAGTGTATGGAAACTTCTGGATTCAACTGTACACACACACACATTATATATATATATATATTAATATATATATATATATATATATATATATATATATATATTTTTTGTATATATATATATATATATATATATATATATATATATATATATAATATGTGTATATATATATTTTGATATATATATACTATATATATATAATACATAATTACACATAATTATACAAATATGTATTTTATAGATGGATAGATACATATGTAGAAAGCACACAGTAAGGGTATGTTCACACAGCGTAAATTCGGCATGCATTACTGTAATTGCCGCGCGCATCTCGCCATGTATTAAGCGCAAATATGCGGCGAGATGCGCCCAATAATTACGGTAATCCATAGCTCTCATAGAGTGCTATGGATGACGCCTCCTCTCCCCCGCTCATACAATACGATCGTATTGTACACGCGGGGAGATAAGTGACATGTCAATTACTTGTGGCGATTATGCGACGCAAGTAATGCCTGTCAATAGGTCAGCGGGCTTCCGCCCCCCCCCCCCCCGTTCTTCGGGAGTATGCGCTGATCAACGCGACTCCCAATTCACCCGGCGTATTGCGGCACGTACTGTACACTGTAATTACGGCGGGTGTTCGGGAGCTACCGCGACGCGGGGGGGGGGGGGGGGTTCGGTAGCCCGCCAGCCCAATAGGATGTCCTCACTCGCGGCGCGTCCGCGCTGTAAATAAATGACATGTCAAGTCTCTCCCTGCGCGTCCGTATTGTACACCCGGGGAGAGGAGGCGTAATACATAGTTCTGTATGAGAACTGTGGATTACCGTAATGACTGGGGCGCAGAAATACGCGGTGAAATGTGCTTCAATTTAAGCCGCGTGAACATAGCCTAAGACTAGAAATTCTTACAATGCGCTTACAATGTATCTGTCTTTCCAGCCGTCTAGTATCTGTCTCTTTTAATACTCTTCATAAATCTTCCCTCATTTTGACAGTGAATTACTTGTCGAAGCAGAAAAGCCAAATATAACACATCTACTCCTAGCTCTCTGCTTTGTAGTTAGAGATGTTTTATAATTCTAAGAATTGTTACCCAGATCCTTGGTGGTAATGATTATAGCAGTGATACTGGGGACAGAGAAGTATCACTACTGCTTGTAGGAAGCTGGCTGACGTCCTCTATGGGGGCTGGGGCCATACTGATATTCCGTCACCTAATATAATGGGTTCCATTACCTCGAAATGCTTGACTTCCCACACAGCTATTAATTATATTAATTCATGATTGTATCTCGTTTTGCAGACAACAATTACTTAGAAGGAAGTAGATATTAATATCCGGCTGAGAACTTGGTCTTTTTGCCCATACATAAGAGTAGCATAGGTGTCTGGCTGATGGGACAGATGGATGAGGTGTTCAGCAGCTGGCGACTAGTCTGGATATACATTGTACTCCTATCGTTTATGATGACCGGGCTATACCCATCTGCCCAATGAGTCATGTGATTGGACCATGGCCCCAACGAGGAGAGTATTCAGAGCCACTTTTGGGAACCTTTTTTCTATCTTGGTTATTTGGGCTTCCTGCTTCATTATTACCTGTGTCTAGATTTGTACACAGTAATGTATAAATTCATAGCACATAGAGTATTAGAAAAGGATCAATTTGGAGGATGAAATATTCTGGATTACTGGATGCTCATATGAAGTAAGTAAGAAGGTAAAGAACCTTATTCCTTCAGCTTCATGGCTTTCCAGATTATATCAGTCTTTCTGAATTATTACATTTTAGATTCAATTAATTTCACTATTTGTTTCAAGGATTAAAAAATCTAAAACACTGAGATTCCAAGAATGATATAAAGGGGTTAAAAAGAGAACAGCATTACCCCCCCTCTCCCCCCGATCCTCACACATCTAGATAGGGTTCTGCTCTCAGTAATGTACCTACTGTTCAGTCCCTGCCGAGCAGCCTTGTGTCCAGACATTGCACGAGACAGCATAGAAATGGGGCTAATCCGAGTCCAGACACCTGGTAAAATCTATGATGATTCATTTCTAGGGGCTACAATGTGTAATGTAATCCCGTTTTGGGTGTAGAGTGTACAATATAATTAAAGCGAATCTTGCTCCTGAGGAAAGCTAGTGTCAGACCTGCTGTTTCCAGCGCTGTGTCCCTTATTCTGTAAGATGCTGGAGTTTTAGGGTATTTAATGCTCAAATCTTATTCATGAGCAGGTGATAGCCCCGCCCACCAAAGGCTTGCCCCGCCCACTGACAGTTATTCACATGTTTCTACCTATTTAAAGTAATAGGTTAATCATGACTCTTTTCTGGCTACACACTGCCAGATTTGAGCAGTAAAACTCCTGCATTTTACAGGATAAGGGACACAGCACTGGAAACAGCAGCTCTGACACTAGCTTGTTCTGTCCTCGGCCAGGGGAGCATCATCTATGTGACAGGTTCCCTTTAATTTCAGGGGTACAGTGGGTAATAAGATTTATTTCTGGGGTACAGAGTACAATATAATTTTGGGGGGTACAGTGTATCAATTTTGGTGATGTGTAGTATCATTTCGGGGGAACATCAAAAAATACACCTAATTTATCACGGTGCAGTGTACATTATAATTACTATAAAATCATTAATATATGATATGATTAATTTCAGGGGTATAGTGTGTGATGGAGGTAATATCATTGGTATAGTGTGGAATCTAATTAATTTTAGTGCTATAGTATATTATATAATTCAATTTTGGAGGTCCACTGTGTGAAATAATTTATTTCAGGGGTACAGTGTGTGTTATGATTCATCTTTGGGGGTACAGTCTAAATAATTTTACTGGTACAGTGTGTCATATAATTTATTTCAGGGGCACAGTGTGTGATAATACATTTCAGAGGTACAGTATGTGATCTAATTACATTTTGGGGGTTCACTGTGTGATATAATTTATATCACAGTCACAGTGTGTGATATGATTCTTTTTTAGGGGCACAGTGTAAATCATTTTCCAGGTACAGTATGAAATATCATTATCTTCAGGGACACAGTGTGTGACAATGAATTTCAGAGGTACAGTACGTAATATTTATTTTAGGGGCACAGCATGTGATGTAAAAAAAAAAACAAACTTTGGGATACAGTTTAATTCATTTTATGGGTACAATAATATAATTTATTTTGGGGTAAATTTTGTGATATGAATTGTTTTTGGGGGTACATTCTACTTAATTTTATGGGTACAGTATGTAATATAATTTTCTTCAGGGGTACAGGGTGTGATGTAAATTATTTTGGGGATACAATGTAATTTATGGGCACAGTATGTAATATAATTTAGTATAGGGGCACACTGTGATTATTGTCATGGGTACAGTGTGTTGTACAATTTATTTCAGGGGCACATTATAATGAATTTTACGGGAACAGTATGTAATAACTTTCTTCACCAATACAGTGTGTGATATGATTCATTTTGGGGATACAGTGTAATTTATGGGCACAGTATGTAATATAACTTAGTATAGGGGCACAGTGTGATTAATGTCATGGGTACAGTGTGTGATATGAATTATTTCTGGGGGTACAGTCAGGATGGACTGCCCCACAGTGGAATAGGGGAAACTCCCTGCGGGCCCCTGAGCATGGTAGACTTGGATTTGTTTTTTAACTGCATATAAATCCTCAGAAGAAGCAAAAAAGTATAGAAAGTGAGGCAAAAAGAAAGAGTATAGGAGACATACACAGTCATTTACAGCAGTGTAGGGTGGGCCCCTAAAATAAACTCCACCGGTGGGCCCATAAACAGCTCAACTGGTGGGCCCCTAGAATCAGCTTCACCTGTGGGCTCTAGGCACCCCAGTCCGACACTGAGTACAGTCTAATTAATTTTACGGGAACAGTATGTAATAATTTTCTACACAAATACATTGTGTGATTTGATTCCTTTCTATGGGTACTGTGTGTGATGTAATTAATTTAGGGGTTACAGTGTGTGATATGATTCATTTCTATGGGTACAGTGTGTGATTTGCTTCCTTTCTATGGGTACAGTGTGTGATTTGCTTCCTTTCTATGGGTACAGTGTGTGATGTAATTTAGGGGGTGCAGTGTGTGATTTGGTTCCTTTCTATGGGTACAGTGTATGATGTAATTAATTTAGGGGGTACAGTGTGTGATATGATTAATTTTGGGGATACAGTGTAATTTATGGGCACAGTATGTAATATAACTTAGTATAGGGGCACAGTGTGATTAATGTTATGGGTACAGTGTGTGATATGAATTATTTCTGGGGTACAGTCTAATTAATTTTACAGGAACAGGATGTAATAATTTTCTTCACTGATACAGTGTGTGATATGATTAATTTCTATGGGTATAGTGTGTGATGTAATTAATTTAGGGGTTACAGTGTGTGATATGATTCATTTCTGTGGGTACAGTGTGTGATTTGGTTCCTTTCTATGGGTACAGTGTGTTATGTAATTTAGGGGGGTGCAGTGTGCGATATGATTCATTTCTGTGGGTACAGTGTGTGATTTGCTTCCTTTGTATGGGTACAGTGTGTGATGTAATTTAGGGGGTGCAGTGTGTGATTTGGTTCCTTTCTATGGGTACAGTGTATGATGTAATTAATTTAGGGGTTACAGTGTGTGATATGATTCATTTCTGTGGGTACAGTGTGTGATTTGGTTCCTTTCTATGGGTACAGTGTGGGATGTAATTTATGGGGTGGAGTGTGTGATATGATTCATTTCTGTGGGTGCAGTGTGTGATTTGGTTCCTTTCTATGGGTACAGTGTATGATGTAATTAATTTAGGGGGTGCAGTGTGTGATTTGGTTCCTTTCTATGGGTACAGTGTATGATGTAATTAATTTAGGGGGTGGAGTGTGTGATATGATTCATTTCTATGGGTACAGTGTGTGATTTGCTTCCTTTCTATGGGTACAGTGTGTGATTTGCTTCCTTTCTATGGGTACAGTGTGTGATGTAATTTAGGGGGTGCAGTGTGTGATTTGGTTCCTTTCTATGGGTACAGTGTATGATGTACTTAATTTAGGGGGTGCAGTGTGTGATATGATTCATTTACACTGTCAGATATCAGTTATTTCTGGGTGTTTTACATTTCATTATGTCCCTCTTTTATTCTCTTGTCTCTGGATTTACTTATAAGGGAGTATAAATGTGGGCAAGTAAAGTGAAATGTGTGACCTTGATGATGCTATTTTCTTCATGATACCTGGGGGGGGGATATTGTATGTAGGCTGGTTGGTTTTGCCAGGGCTGCTATGTAATCCCAGTCTGGTCCTGCTGGGGGTTGTAGTTGTGCCTGGAGAGCCACAGCTTGGAGGTCACTGCTGTATACTGTGCTACCATTATGTGTATTATGAGGGCAGGCCGCTCAGGTTGTGTCATTGTCTATACAGGGATATTGGTTATTTTATTGTTCTGCGAGTATCTTTTATTACTAGTGTTGTTATTTTTATGTTACAGTCATACAACCTTAACATAAAAGGAAGGAAGGTATAAAACAGAGCAATGCTTCACGAGGTTAGAAGGTTTCTTCATACGCTTTGCTTCGAGAATCACTTGGGCAAATGAATAGACGCCGGTGCTTAATCAAGCCCAAACAATGTTCTATATCTTTATGTATCCGACACAAGTCAAGATGAGGTCAGATCGTACTGCCAATGCTGCAGAAGGACAAGGTGCGCTGCAGGGACAGAGGCCAAACGGATGCCGTAATTTACCTAACTCCTTTTATATAAATGCAATAATTGCTCGTCCATCCCGGTAGACAGCCCCGAGACGTGGAACAGGGAGGGCAATGCGGTGTCATCCAGAGATTTCCTCAAAGTGCTGCAAAGAATTATAAGTGTAATAAAAGGAAATTTATCTGGATCCTTTAGATTGATGTAGGACGAGGGTGAGGGCTCCTGAGCTCCTGCCGGGCAATGTCAAAGTCATCGGCGAGCTCCTCAGGGCAGTTTGATGTGTCCTTGATTTATATCTTTGATGGCTTCATGCAGAGGTCACCATAGACTTTCCAGCCGCTCACGTGTGTTGGATGCGGCATCTCCATGATCCCAGCTATATGGACACAGCGCTGCCATTTATTCCCTAAATTCTGCACTTTATGTATAGAAATTATGGATATTCTGTAAAGGGGCCACAGTGTTTCTATGTTAGAAGACAAGTCAAAGAGAAACCAGACATCCCTTATAATGAAAGAAAGGGGTTAAAACACAAAAACATTACCCTACAACCCCAACATATGTAGATAAAGTTTTACTTACAGTATTTTCTCTAACCTGTAAGCCCTGATGAGCAGCTCTGGGTCCAGACACTAAATGAGACCGCTCTCTCTTCCTTTCTCCCAGCAGTAAATCACAGCATAAGCTATCAATTAAATCAGCTTAATGTAACCAAACCTTATACATGAACTCCAGGAACGACGCTGGGGACCGAAGATTTCTAATTGTGCTATTCAGGGGCATTAAAGGAAGTAGAGAGCTGTGTGGTTCAGTATCATACATGATTGGCTTAGATGGTGCAGCTCAGTAAACAGGACACATATAGTAAGGGTGTAGATATAAGGGTAGAGAGGTACAGCAGTATTTGCATCTAGTATCTGACACGTGTGGGAGAGTAATAAAAGACAGAAAAGTCCAATATTCTAATTATCACATAGGAGATGGGGCCCAGTTACAGAATTGGCGGACAAAAGCCTTAAGTGACTCAGTTTAGCGAATGGAAGGATTAGATACACATACTGTACTTAACTATATTTTATCACCCTGAGAGCATCCCTATATGGCAGCGCTTTCCTCAAAACATCCACTCCCAACAAAATTGGAACTGTTGGAAAGTATGGACACAGTGGCTCTGCGGAGAGTATTATACAGGAAAGGTTTAGATACACAAACTTACACAGATCAGCAGACAGTATCACATATGATAGACTTAGATACACAGATCAGTAGACAGTATCACATATGATAGATACACAGATCAGCAGACAGTATCACATATGATAGACTTAGATACACAGATCAGCAGACAGTACCACATATTCTAGACTTAGATACACAGATCAGCAGACCGTATCAAATATGACAGACTTAGATACACAGATTAAAAGACAGTATCACCCATGATAGGCTTAGATACACAGCTCACACATGATAAGCTACTTTATACAAGTCAAAAGGTGATTTCACACAATAGACTAAAATAAACAGATCAGTGGACAGTAGTGTTGAGCGATTTTTATCGACAAAGTTGAAATCGGCAAGGTTTTTATGGTGATCGAAATTTTCCAGATCATGCGATAATTTAAGGTTAAAGAATCTGAGGCATCATCTATTTAAGATCGCGCCATTTCGGCGCTTCCAGAGAATTTTGGCGGCCATCACATGAGTATTACAGAATAGAGCATGAGGTGAGATGTGTGTTGCGACTGTCATAGACAGGAATGTTTTATTGTTGCGAATTGGCTTGGATAAAAATCGACACATGACCTCGTTATACCATAGAACGAGCGATTTCGCTGTTTCATCCTCAGTGTCTCTCAGCTTCCACATGAGGGATAGGATCTTCGTCGTGCCTGGTGCTCGAAACACTCAGCGAAATTAAGTCTATTTTCTTGCACAGATAAACCTCTTACTATTATTCTGTTATCCTTACAATTTAGTTAGGGGATTAGAAGATTTGAACCATTTTATGTAGTTAGCTAGATAATTTTAAAGCAGGAATCTACCGCTGTAAATTCACGGCAGTGGGAGCGGGGGGAGGGGGGTCTCCGCTGGTCTAACACAGCAAGCTCTATTTCTATAAAGGAACGACTGGAAAAAGTTCACCAAGACTTAGTGTAGACATTGCACCGTGCAATAACTTTATATTGAACAGTTATGCTATTGAAGATATTTTCCTTGGAATATTGTGGCAGTGTCCTGAACTTAGTAATGGATACACCTCATTTCTAGTAACTTGGCAGGTGCATCTTGATGATAGGTGGCAAAACTCCACTTTATTATTTCAGTGTACATTTCAGATAGGTGTTTCTTTTTCAATTTACCAATTCCACCTGTGTTTTATATATCCCACCTTGCAGTTAAATTCAATCCAGCAATCTTGTAGTCAGCACAGGTTGTTTGGCTGCCAAAAATACAGTGTTATCCATACGAAAAACAATAACATATACAGTTTTTATTTGACTTTTGCGCTACCCAGCTTTGTTTACATTGACGCAGGCATCCACGTAAAACTTAAAACAGCAATTCTAATAGTCACCAAAGGGGAATTGAAAGGTGCAAAAGAATACCATGTATATGACTAAAACGATAACGGATAGCGTGTTTTTTGACTTGTTTGCGCACGCCAGCTTTGTTCATTGACGCAGCAATCCACGTAAAATCTTAAAACAGCAATTCGCAATAGTACACCGGGACAGGTGAATGTGAAAGGGTGCACAAAAAATATCAGTTTATTAGTACGAAAACATAACAGAAACATGTTTTTTGACTTTTAGCCCAGTCCAGATTTTGTTTGATAGACGGGACCTTAGTCAGTTAAATTTGAATCCAGCAATTTATGTGTTTTTTTAAGAGGGATTTGAGAATAGTCTGTGATTTGCCAGTCTTTTTAATAAGATACTTCCAAAACTTATTCCATACCTTCTCAAAGTTTTTTATATTTCTGAACATGGAGGCGAAATGCAGGTGGTAAGCTAGCAAATGAGGGCCGCGTAGCACAAAGAGTAATATGTATGGGGGGAAAAGGTAGAACCGTGCTCCTTCCAGAGTGCTGGCTGACAACACGCATGTCCCAGCGGATCGTCCAGTTGCAGGACCGTCATGCCCTGGTCATCGTCTGGGACAGGGCCCTGAGAATCAAGTAACGAAACATCCGTCGCCAATCTGTCCTTCAGTGGTTAATGCAAACCTGCATCTAGCAGTCTATACCTCCGTTCCTCCCATTCACGGTGCCACAAATGTCGTTCATCGAGCGATCATCAGCATCCGTCCAACATCGAAGCAGGCCCAAATTGTCAACTCGTTACCCACCCTGTGGATAATCCATTGTCTGAATTTTTCCTCTTTTGATGACAAAATGCGGTTGGGTGTCAGAAGGCATGTTAAAAGATCAAGAGGATATTTAGTCTGCTCTGACGCCCAGTTTACTGATGCCATCAGAGGAGGTGAAGGAAGCCGGTAAGGTCGTGCAAAAAAATCCCGGCGGTGCTCGGCCACGCCCTTGCAGTGCCCCTTGCTTGTTGCCCCGCAGCTTTCTTGGATTGCAGAAAGTCAGGTATGACCAAGTCACCTGTGTTGATGATGATTGATGATGATGACGACATTGCGGATCCCAACCTGGCTTTTCCGCAGAATTGCTATGCTGAGCGCTTCATCAGTGGAACGAGGATGAAGACGATGGGTAGTGTCAAACGGGTCCCGCCGACAATAAGGGAGAGGGCGGTCCGCAGAAAGTCCCTGATATGATTCCGCCAGCCCCGTGCAGCGCAACAAAGAGAAAGATAGGAGAGAGAACACCCGCTCCTCCTATCCCGTCAAAAAGGTCCAGGAACCTCTCAAGCCTGGCCCTTCTTTGAGCAAGCTCTGATTCACGCCAGCGTGTCAATTATGCCGGCCTTTGCCTGTAGTAACTCAAAAGTAGAGTCAAGAACCTTATGGTTAACCACCACCAACATGTCTAGTCAGCATGCAGCGAAAGCATGAGTATTTGAAATGGATGGAACACGTTGCCACAAAAGTGGCCAGACCGACTGCCTAGGGCCTCCAACCACTGTCACACCCTCCTGTCTCCGTGAGTCTCCTCCTCCTCCGCCACCACCAAGTGTTCCTCATCTTCCCATGTCTCTCAGAGAGTCCAATGATCATGAATCAGCCCCTCCGCATCAGCCTCCACCGCGACGCCCGAGTAACCACGCAGCACCACCCAAGACCCATCCTACCACATTCTCCTGTCCTCCAGTTTTGACGACCTGAGCCCCGCCGTACAGCGTCCAGTCCTAGCAGCCAACCTTCTGTCTTCCCAGGTTGGGAGCAAAGAAACACTTTAACCCAAACCATCGCCAAAGTCCAAAAGCCGATGTCGGCAATTGCCAGGCCTTTGGCCTTGTGGAAATGTTGCCTTTTTCCGTCTGGTGGGACACAGATGGGTTCTGCCACGTCATGGCCCTCGCCTCCCCCAATACCATATGCCGAGCAGGCATTTCTTGCCAGAAAAAAGCCGTCCCTGCCCTGGCCAGCCACGTGTTATCTAAAATTACAAGGCGCGTTGTCTGCATCTGTGTCGGAAAAGTCCATCCACCACCGACAAATGGACATGTAAGGTAAGCACGGCCAAGCCGCTATATCTCTGTGACAGCTCACTGGTGAGCTGGGTGGATTCTCCAGGGGGTACGTGGGCATCTCAGGCTCGGGCTGCTACGCTCTTCAGAACCGCAGGGATGGTGCCAGGGCTCTTTCCCCCAAGTCCTCTGGTGGCATCACGTGCCCAGAGAGACCACCAGGCCGTGTTGAAAATTAATGTGCCATTGAGACCGTCCACGACACAGGTCCAGGAGCTGTGGACGGCTCTCCGCAATGAGACCGAAGCGCTGGCTGGGTGACAAGAACCTTGATGCCCAGGCAAGGTGGTGGTGCGATAACGGGCGAAAATCTGCTGGCCGCCCTTAAGATCCGGTAGGCTGGCAGCACAACCTTTTACTGGCACATGTCATGAACCTTGTCGTCCCATAAAATTTCTAAATGATCTACCCGGGTCTGTACTGCCTTCTGAAGAAGGCTCGAGTCCCGGAGTTCGGCACTTCCGGCCGTTCGCAACCCAGCTTCGTCCCCGCCTGGCTGCGTATGCAGCATCAGCTCGGTCCTCTCCCGTCAACCGTCTCATAGTTGACGTGGCAACCACGCTTGAATTCCACCTCCACATGCTGCCAGCGATTGTGGCAGGCAGCGCAATGCCATTACCAGTATGGAAATTACCATGGCCCCCCCTGACAAGCAGCGGTGCGGAACCTCGGTGTTTAGCCACCGAGTGTGAGGCAGTTTGAAATAGCTCTCACCATGCCTTGAGCCAGTTGTAGAAAGAAGCCACCAAAATGGTCATTGCTTACGATGCCCCTTGTCAGCATGAGCATTTTGGTGATCTTAGTTCTGGAACGATTCGTTTGGTACACTCTGAAACATCAGGTCCCGCCAGCGACGGAGGGGAGACTGACACAGAATGCAGACACGGAGCCTTTCTCTCCGTCAAATCCACAAGGCCCGACAGTTTCTCAATTATATATCGGTGCTTCATTAGGCAGTGGGTTCAGGTCCAAGCTAGTGCAAGGCGGCACCTCGAGCTCTCAGGTGCATCATCTGAGGCAAGTCAGGGCTGTGTTGAAGTCTGTGCCGGAGGAAGCGTGAGAGAGGAGGAGGGAGGTATTCCTAGACAACCGACTTCCCTGCCTTGGAAAGATGTTGGCGTGAATTTGAGGCAGATGAGGGAAGATGAGTTTCTAATGCCGCCTCAAACCCAGAGGCTTGGAATCTCAAGGCTCATCATCTCCACATTGAGTGCTTGGATGCCCATTTCCTCCAACTATGATCCTCGCATTAAGGCCATCAAAATGAACAACAGTTACTGGGTGGGCCACCCTCCTGGATCCCCGGAACAAAACAAAACTCGGCACTTTCCTTTCACCCAGCCAAATAGAGAGTAAAATGCAGGAAATGGAGACCTTGCTGATGAACAACTGAGACATCTGTTGCGTCTGCTTACGTTCTTCAATGTCACGGTGAACAACGCAGCGACGTGACAGCCATTAGAGTGCTAAGTAGCCGTAGGGCAGCAGCGGCAGCAGCAGGCAAGTGGCAGAAGCCTAATGGGTGACCTCAGCAATTTGTATTCTACGCACCTCACCAACGGCATGCAATGCAGGCCACAGATACATCCCCGCATATACCAGCATAAGATCATGGGTGCACGACTATCTGCGTCTCAACACCGATGTTTTTGTATGTGTTCGGGACCCAATAGACTTCTGTGGTATCAAAATGGAACGAATGGCCCGAAGCTGGCTCGCCACGCCATAGAGTTGTTGTCCTGCCCAGGCAGCCATCGTCATATCTGAGCGGACTCTTCAGCACAGCCTGAAGGAGTCATTAACAGACAAACGCATCCGGCTTTTCCACAGAATAATGTGGAGATCAGTTTGACTTTCCATATCAAGATGGAATCAGGCATGGGATCTCCTGATGATTGTTGTGGCCCCAATTGCCGAGGTCACCCGATTAGTTTGCCCAGTCTAAGCATCACGATTCCTCTCGACAAACATAAATGGTCCTCTTGAAAAACTTATTTTTAAAATGAAATTTCTACTGCACTTATTTATTCACAATTCCCAACAATTAATTATTTGCTGGTTTTGCTGTGATGATACAGAAAAGACAGCAAGGTTTATCATGACAAAACCATATTCCCATTTGTGCTCAACTTCATCTTTAGAAATGTTCACATTGTCCAATGGTTTTTGGGGTCATGTTGCCTCACAATTTTTAAACAGTTGGCTGAAGGAAGTCATATTTATAATTTTTGGGTTCATGTAGCACTGTATATAGACAGCAATAATCATGGGTCCCTCTTGGAACAGAAATGTGGGCTTCCAGTGGCATTATCTCCGCTCACAATTTTTTAATATGTGGCTGAGAAGTCATATTAATAATTTTTGGGTGTCATCTAAGCTGTGAGATACAGCAATAATCATGTCCCTTTGGAACAGAAATGAGCTTTCGTAAGTAGGCATTTCTCCCTTCACAATTTTTAACAGTGTGCTGAGAAGTCATGTTTTATAATTTTATGGGTCATGCTGCTTTGAAATGCACCAATACTACAGGTCCTATTCTAAAAACTGTTGTTTTCAAATAGACAATTGTTCTTAACACAATTTGACAAAAGTGCTCATGGGTCCATGTTTTGAATTTTTGGGGGGCATTGGTGCTGTGACATGCAGCTATACTACAGGTCCTATTACTAAAAAAATTTGTTTCTAACAGACATTGTTCTCACAATTGGTCAAGATTGGCTCAAGGGTGATGGTGCTGTCAGAAACGTGGAATAGGGTAGGACACTGGTTAATGGACACATATTGCAAAAAGACTTGTTTTTGCAAGATCTTTAACATAGCTATCAATCCCTTTATTGATACAACCCATTTAATACATTTAAAAAGAGAAACAAAGACATGGTGGAAATTCCATCCGAATTTAAAATGTTTTTTTCTAGATTGTAAATTAACTAAAAACTTGCATGTACAAAATAGCTGTTTAAAAAAATTCCTCTGAATTGTACAAGGGAGGTACAGGATAACTTTGACCAGGATGTATGTATATTCAGAGGACATGGAGTATGGAGCACGGACAGAGAACAAAGTAACCAGAGACCATTTCCTCCCAGCACGTTGAGTAAAATTAGAAAAAGAATGCCTAGATAAAGGGAACCAGGGTGTAAACAGGGAGGCGTTAACCACCAGTATTTCCAAGTGAGCGTCAATTGGTCCTCACTCATACGTGGAGGGGCAAGCCTACCCAGGGGGGTATTGACTGTGTACAGAGGAATGCTGGATTCTCACACTTCCGCACGTGTCTGCTTCAGCAAGACAGTTTTCGTTTGCTCGCGTCATTCAGGGCATTTTAACCTGCGTGTTTATCGATGACGGACGCCAGCCTAGTGTCTCTCAACCTCACCCACTGTAAATCCGGTCCCTGTGGTCATGCTGTGCACAGGACAGGTATATCCAAAGTCCAGTGAAACAAAAATGGTGGAGTGAAAGACTCCTTATTCCGTGCACATTTTAAAATTTGGGGTTATGCAGGTTTCTGGGCTCAGCTGTGGCCCAGGACAGGTATAGTCAATGTCCAGATCACCTAAAATGGTGGTTTGAAAGGCTCTTTTTCCGGCACTTTATTAAATGTGGGTGTCATGCAGGTTTGGGCTCATGCTGTGGCCCAGACCAGGTATGAGTCAGATGTCCAGTGAAACTAAAATGGTGGTTGAAAAACTCATTTTTTCCGTCACTTTTAAATCTTGGGGGTCCATGCAGGTTTGGTGCTCATGCTGTGGGCCCAGGACAGGTATAGTCCAATGTCCATTCAAGTAAGATGATGGTTGCAAATCATACTGCCTTCTGGGCACTTTTTTCATTTTGTGCTGGGTGATGCAGGCTTAATTGTCGAGGCTTGTGGGTGCAAGACAAGGTGTTGATAGTGAATTGTCTGTGACTTTTTTTCTTTGGCTTTTGATTACCTAAGTGTGTTGCCTTAGATTTAGCACGTATCCATTTTGGACTGTTTTGATGTTAATCCAGCTTCTCACAGCCTGTTTTTGGGTGTAAAAGTGAAGGAGTTGTTGCTTCTCGCCATAAACTTTAATGTCATCGCTCATGAAATCGACTGCTCACTAACGAAAAACCTTTATCGATGGTGGCCGACTATATCGGGAGCTATCGTCCCGATGTCGATAGGCCAACCGTAATGCTCAACACAATGTACATATCACCTACAACGCATAAGATACTCAGGAATCAGTAGACTTATCACCTATGATAAGATCAGGTAACGGTAGGTCACCTATGATTATACTTATCAACATATCATAGTAGATCCCCGGCGCCGCCACTGCCGAATCGATAGGGGTCCCTAGACCGCTACAGTCGCTAATGCTATCGGCTTAGGAACCTTGGCGGTTTTTGGTTATGGCAGCGGGTGGCTGGACTAACTTGTCTCTGCGTCCGCCGACGCACATCTAGTTAAGATTCTTTGGCTCCGCAGAGAGCTCCGCAGAGTATCCAAGAGGCCGCCGTCAGCAGGAATGCTGCACCTTTCGCGCCTAGCTGGTGTGCGCCTGAGTCAGCGTCATCAAGTGTAGCGCGTCCTGTGACGTCACCCTTTGAGGAAAAAGGACCGGCGAGCAGCGACAGCGTCAGCATCAGTGAGCCGAGGTCAGGTGAATTGCTGACAGTTTTATTACTTTAATTGTCTCTATTCATGCTAGGGGGGCCTATTATCAACTGTTGTATGTGGAGGGGGGGGGGCCCTTATTATCTACGTTTATATGTCAGGAGGGGGCCAATTATCTACTTTAATATGTTCAGGGGGGGCCTATAGCTAACTTGTTATAAGGTTGCATGGGACTATTATCTACTTTTATATGTGCAGGGGGGGGCCTATTATCTAATGTTATATGTGCAGGGGGGCTATTATCTACCTATATATGTGCTGTGAGGCCTATAAGGCTACCTAATATATACATGATCTTGATGGGCCTATAAACTATCTATATACCTGCTTTGGGGGACCTATAAGCTATATATATACCAGCTGGGGGGGGACAGTATAACCTAGGCCCATGTGTGCTGGGGGACCTAGAACCTGCCTATATACCTACTAGGGGATCCATAACCTGCCCATATACCTGCTAGGGACCGATAACCGCCCAAATCCCTGCTTTGGTGGGATTCCATAACTTGCCTATATAACCTTCTTGTGTGATCAAATAACCTGCCATATAGCTGCTGGGGGATCCATAACCTTCCCATATGCTTGCTGGGGGATCCATAACCTGCCCCATATAGCAAGCTGGGTGAATCCATACACTCTAGCCCATATAAGCTGCTGGGGGATACAAAAACCTGCCCATATAGCAGCTGGGGGATAGCATAACCTGCCCAAATCGCTTGCTGGGGGGAGTACATAAACGTGCCCAAGATACCTGCTGGGTGGAATTCCATAACCTGCCTATATACCTGCAGTGGTATACAAAACCAGCCCGAATATCCTGCTGGTGGGTCCCATAACCTGCCCATATAGCTGCTGGGGGATCCATAAACCTTACCCATATAGCTGCTGGGGTATCCCATAACCAGCCCATATACCAGCATTATACATAACGTGGCCCATAAATCTGCTGGGGGATCCATACCCTGCCATATACCTTCGGGATAAATAACGAGGCCCCATATCACTGCTGGGGGATCCATAACCTGCCCAATATACCTGCGTGGGGGGATACATAACCTGCCCATATAGCTGCTGGGGGAACCATAACGCTGCCTATATACCTTGCTGGGGATCCATAACCTGCCTATAGTACCTGCTAGGGGACCCGATGAACCTTCCCAAATAGCTGCTGGGGGATTCAATAACCTGCCTATATACCTGCTGGGGGGATCCATAACCTGCTATAATACCTGCTGTGTACATGTAAACTACACACCAACTGGGAGACATATAAAGTATTTAGACCACCTACTGGGGGATTCCTAATTAACCTTCACTGGGGACCACAATTACTGTGTTGTAGTCGCTAACAGTCGATTAAGCCGGTTTGTTAAAGCTCAGCTCAAGTCAGTTGATAAGAGTTAGCAATCGACTCCGCGGACACCAGTCGTTGTTAAGCCGGTTGTTAATCCTCAATTCGATTGTTAAGACCATAGCAATCGACTCCGGGGACTAATCAGTAGACGGTATCACCTATGATAGACTTACACAGATCAGTAGGCAGTATTACATATTAAAGACTTAGATTATACACAGATCAGAAGACAGTATCATACAGTATATGATAGACTTAGACACAAAGATCATCAGACATGATAAGCTAATGTATACAACATTTAAGGCAATTTCACACATGATAGACATCGACACATAGTATCACACATACAGCACTAGAATGAGATACACTGGCTCTGTAGCCAGTATCTCACATGATAGGCTAAGATACAGCAGCTTATTAGCAACACGGTATAGGATGTTTGTCTTATTAACATGAAGGTGGATTAATTGCTTTCTTCATACGTTTAATACCATGTCAACACACATAAGGTTACAGGAAACAGTGCCCTATATGGGGATTACACATGAAAAAACTTTGAGATTCTTGGTTCACATATTTTTGATCAAAAAATGCTTAAGCCACCCACGAACTTACAACGTGATCTCAGGTCGGACAGTCCTACGCTATCTATATGGGGATTAGATACATTTTCTTAGAGATCCTGTCGATCAATGTGTAGTAAACTTCAGTAAGATCACTTTATGAGGACTGTAGTTGGTGGTTCAGTATTACATGAGAGAGGCTTAGATACATGGCTGTAGCATACAGTATCACACATGACAGGCTTAGATACATAATTGATTTAGAGGTATAGTTAACGTTTTTTAGGCTGAGTGCAAAACCTTTAATCATACATGGCAGGACTGTATCACCCATGTGTCACACATATGACAGGCTTAGATACATTATAGATTTAGAGGTATAGTTTATGTTTTTTTTAGGCTGAGTGCAAAAACTTTAATCGAACATGGCAGGACTGTATTGCGCATGTATCACACACATGACAGGCTTAGATACATTATAGATTTAGAGGTATAGTTTAAGTTTTTTAGGCTGAGTGCAAAACCTTTAATTGAACGTAACAGGACTGTATCGTGTATGTATCACACACATGATGTGCTTAGATACACAGTTAGAGAGTCCATACAACCTTGGTCGCTCTCCGTTCCACAGGTCACTGACTGATTTGAATTCAGCTCTGATTTCTCTGTTATTTTATCGTTAAGAATACAGATGAAAGAACGGAGATAAAAGGGAGAGACCTTCGCAGGCGCCATTAGCGCTGATGGTTGGAGCAGGGGAGAAGCTTCGTAACAGAATTGAACAATTACGCGGGAATGCGTCTTGTGAACAATCTGAGACGTGAATTTAATTGCAAGTGTTCTTAGCTTTAATTCCTCAGAAAAAAGTTTCTTCTCAATGCTGAGCTAGCAGCACAAGATATGTGTACAGCTGGTGCGGCGCCAGAGCTCCTTAATGCCAGTCCCGTCCCTCACACGTCTCCTCCACGCACCGGCTCCTTATCTGCCTCCGCTACATACCCAGACTATGCAGTTATTAGTGGTAGAAACAGTCTAATTGAATAGATTGACTATTACCAACACTACTGCTGCTAATAGTCATTAATGTGCAGATTAAACCAATCTATTTACATCAGTTTTCTAACAGGAATATATAAAAAATCTTTAGGCTGAACGCCATGTTTGTTAAAGGGGTTATCCAGCTTAGAAGACCCAGGATCCTCATCTATTGGCAGGAATGGAGAATGGTTATAAAGAGTGTCTCATGCTATGGAGGACCTGTCCTGTCCTGCATTATACAGACAACCCATTGATATGAATGGACACTGTGTACTGCCTTGTGTCCCCTGTGGTGGCGCTGCAGGAATTTGAGCACTAGAAGGGACATGTATGAAAACTGTCTAGATCTAAGACGTTCTTTGTTGCCCATAGCAACCAATCAGAGCTCTTAGCAACCAATCAGAGGCCATAGCAACCAATCAGAGCACATAGCAACCAATCAGAGCCCATAGCAACCGATCAGAGCTCATAGCAATCAATCAGAGCCCATAGAAACCAATCAGAACTCATAGCAGCCAATCAGCGCTCATAGCCAACAGTCAGAGGCCATAGCAACCAATCAGAGAACATAGCAACCAATCAGAGCTCATAAACAACCAACAAGAGCTCATATCAACCAATCAGAGCCCATAGCAACCAATCAGAGCCCATAGCAACCAATCAGAATTCATAGCAACCAACAAGAGCCCATAGTAACCAATCAGAGCCCATAGTAACCAATCAGAGAACATAGTAACCAATCAGAGCCCATAGTAACCAATCAGAGAACATAGCTACCAATCATAGTTTACATAGTACGGTTGAAAAAGGGACACACGTCCATCAATTCAACCAAGGGTGGGGAAAATGTGGATTAATAATTTCCCCTACTGATGAAGACTTGCCATAAGGCAAGAACTAATCTGTTCTAAGGAAGATTTCATTCCTGCTGCCAGAGCCGCCATCAGACTGGATCCAGATATTTTATACGGTCTCATAGTTATTAATATTTTTTAGTTTCAGGAAGTTAGGAAGTTACCTCAGTCTTTCTTGAACCCCTCAAATGTCCAGCTCCTCAGGAGACCACTCCACAAATTCACAATTCTCATGTGTTTATACATATTATATATATTATATATATATTATAACTAAAAATTAAACCTTTGCTCATTCTGGTCTTAGGAGTCGGTGGGTGGTCATACTCCTTACAAAACTAAAAACTGAATCCCAACCCACTGAACACCTAATTCTACTAATTTTTAAAAAAAATGTTTTAATATATATATATTATATTATATATATATTTATATATATATAAAACATTTAAAAAAATTAGCAGAATTAGGTGTTCAGTGGGTTTTTGCTACAATGAGTTTGTTAGTTTTGTAAGGAGTATGACCACCCACCGGACTCCTAAGACCAGAATGAGCAAAGGTTTTATTTTTAGTTTATAATAAATTATTTTTTATATATATACTATATATATATATTATATATATTATATAATTATATATATATATTATATATATATATATATATTATGGTATATATAATGTGTTCATGTTTTAGCCAACTACACACAGTCATGTAATCAGTAGAAAGTTAATACTTTCCCTCTACACTTTTCTTTACCTGATAATATATTATAAATTTTTTCCTTTTCATTAACAAATCTCCTTTTCCCAAGCAGAATTCTTGAGAGTGAGAATAATTATGTACATTTAGCCGTACAGCAGATATCATTAGGAGGCAGAGGTCCACTTCAGCACTGAGAAGCACTTGAGTAATGACATCTTATCAGACACTCTGTTCCTCGCGGGCACGCCTCTCAGCGCAGGGCCTCATCCCACCGCACAGAGTATTTACCTGGCCCATTGTCTTTAACCAGAAACAGTCATTAGAGTCATTCTGCTTGTTTCCAGAGGAAGAAAATTACAATAATCATTCTATCAATCAGGCGACTTTGACTATGTTTCAAGTGCTGCAAAAAGCACATTACAGAGGTATATAGAACAATGTGGAAAAAGCTGAGCGCTGCTAATGCACTGGATTACTCCCGAGGACCTGAGCCACGTGCTGGCGCAGAGGCTGCATATCAGTGTCCTATGTCCTGCATACAGTAGGAGCAGGAGAATGTGATGGATGGACTGACAGACGGAAGGACATAGATAATGAGACTTTGTATCATTGTTCCAGTTCCTATATATAATAGAAGCAAAGGACTGGAGAATGAGATAGATAGATAGATAGATAGATAGATAGATAGTAGATAGATAGATAGATAGATAGATAGATAGATATGAGATAGATAGATAGGAGATAGATAGACAGATAGATAGATAGATATGAAACAGATACAGTATTTATACAGATGGGAGAAAAATAGATAAATATGGCATACAGTATCTCACATTTTTGTAAATATTATATTATAGCTCTTGATGGGACAACACTGAAGATATGACAGTTTTATACAATGTAAAGTAGTCAGTGTACAGCTTGTATAACAGTGTAAATTTGGTGCCCTCAAAATAACTCGGCACACAGCCATCAATGTCTAAACTGCTGGCAACAAAAGTAAGTACACCCCTAAGTGAAAACGAACAGATTGTGCCCAAAGTGTCAATATCTTGTGTGGCCGTCATTATTTTCCAGCACTGCCTTATCTCTCTTGGGCATGGAGGTCACTAGAGCTTCACAGGTTGCAGGCACTGGAATCCTCTTCCCTCCTCCATGACGGCATCACGGAGCGGGTGGATGATAGAGACCTTGCGCTCCTCCACCTTCTGCTTGAGAATGCCCCACAGATGCCCAATAGGGTTTAGATCTGGAGACCTGCTTGGTCAGTCCAGCACCTTTACCCTCATTTTCTTTAGCAAGGCAGTGGTTGTCTTGGACGTGTGTTTGGAGTCGTTATCATGTTGGGATACTGCCCTGCGGCCCAGAAGAGAGGGGATCATACTCTGCTTCAGAATGTCACAGTATGTCCCTCAATGAACTGTAGCTTCCCACAGCCAGTAGAATTCATGCAACCCCAAACCATGACACTCCCACCACCATGCTTGACTGTAGGCAAGACACACTTGTCTTTGTACTCCTCACCTGGTTGCCGATGACACCATCTAAACCAAATGAGTTTATCTTGGTCTCATCAGACCACAGGACATGGTTCTAGTAATCCATGTCCTTAGTCTGCTTGTCTTAAACAAATTGCGGGCTTTCTTGTGCATCATGTTAAGAAGAGGCTGTGTTCTGGGACAACAATCATGCAGCCCAATTTGACGCAGTGTGCAGCGCAACACCCATACAACTATTTTGAAAAGTCAATCTCTGGATATGAGGCTGAGCACGTGCACTCAACTTCTTTGGTCAACCCTGGCGAGGCCTGTTGTGAGTGGAACCTGTTTTGTTAAACCGCTGTATGGTCTTGGCCACCGTGCTGCAGCTCAGTGTCAGGGTGTTGGCAACCTTCTTAGAGCCTGGGTCATTTTTTATGTAGAGCAGCACTTCTTTTTCTCAGGCCTTCAGACAGTTCTTTGACATGATGCACCATGTTCAACTTCCAGTGACCAGTATGAGAGAGTGTGAGTGAGATAACACCAAATTAAAACAACTGCTCCCCATTTACACCTGAGACCTTGTAATATTAAAGAGTCACATGTGGAGTGAAAATGGCAAATTGGGCACAATTTGTTCATTGTCACTTGGGGATGTACGCGCTTTTGTTGCAAGCGGTTCAGGCATTGATGGCTGTGTATTGAGTTATTTTGAGGGCATTCCAAGTTTATACCGTTAAACAAACTAAGTACTTTACATTGTATCAACGTGTCAAATCTTCAGTGTTGTCCCATGGACAGATATAATACAATATTTACAAAAATGTGCAGGGTGTACTCACTTTTGTGAGATACTGTAGATAATAGATATGTAGAGATAGTTAGAGGGGCAGGAGATTCCTCCTGGGCATGTGGTTTGTGCTGGAAAACATCAACAAACTAGTTATATAGAAAGAAAGGAAGGTTGATTACAGGTACAATGTGTAATTCCTTCCAAAAATTCCTTGGATTGTCATGGTGGCCCCCCATCTGCTGTCTTAGTACTAGGTCCTGCCACACACAGAGATTAATAGGAAAATGCGAATCAGTCACAATAAACTTTTTTGTATTGAAGTCAATGTGAACTGTTTTATATATACTAAAACCGCCAAAAATCCGCCGGAAAACTTGCAAATTCATAGCCTTAGGGTACGTTTACACGGTAAAGACCAAATACCGGTCGCACCCACATGTTCATGTTCTGCCCGAAAACCGGGCGGAAGAATGAACATGTTTTAAGTTTTTCGAACCGCCTGAGGTGTAAAAAACCTTCAGGTGGAAAATCCGTGCAGTGGGGACTGGTGCACAGATTTCCCATTGAAATCTATGGGGAGCGTTGCTTGTCTGTTTTCAGACGGTTTGTGAAACCGCAAACCGTCTGAAAAACAGACCAATAACCGCCTTTATTTTGCAAAAAAAAAAAACTATAAAAACTATAACAACTTATTTTAGTCACTTTACTTTCCCCAAAAAATATAATAAAAAGGTAGATAAATATGAGATAGATAGATAGATAGATAGATAGATAGATAGATGGGTAGATGGATGGATGGATGGGTAGATGGATGGATGGATGGATGGATGGATGGATGGGAGGTGGATGGATGGATGGATGGGTAAATAGATTGATGGATGGGTAGATGGATGGATGGATGGGTAGATAGATGGATTGATGGGTAGATAGATCTTTGGATAGATGGCTAGATAGATATGGGATAGATAGATATATAGATAGATAGATATGAGATAGATATGAGATAGATATGAGATAGATAAATAAACACTGAAAAAAGGCTCACCTGTCTCGGACTTGCTTTCAAATATGATGATGCACAAGGATCCACTTTGCTGTATAGCGTCTCCTGTGGCTCACCGACGGCCAAGCGGAAATATACTTGCACTGGAAGGGACCCAGCCGTCCAAAAATCCCAAAATCCGCGTGACTTAAAACATCAAACTTTTATTATATGCACAAAGGTAAGTAAAACAGCTCTACAGCAGCATAAACCCCACACCATGTGGAACACACAAACGCGTTTCGGGCAATGGCCCTTGCTCACTGTGATGACGGTGAAGGTTACCGCCCTTCTTTTTAAAAGAAACTTAAAATCAATCACATGAATGCCCATTTATCACATGATGCATGCAAGCAAGCAACATATGCTGAGACAGTATAGCATATATCTAAGCATTAACAGGAAAAACACTATTTATGCATATTAATATTTGTGAATGAGTGACTTGCTTGCATGCATCATGTGATAAATAGACATTCATGTGATTGGTTTTAAGTTTCTTTTAAAAAGAAGGGCGGTACCCTTCACCGTCATCACAGTGAGCAAGGGCAATTGCCCGAAACGCGTTTGTGTGTTCCACATGGTGTGGGGTTATGCTGCTGTAGAGCTGTTTTACTTACCTTTGTGCATATAATAAAAGTTTGATATTTTAAGTCACGCGGACTTTGGGATTTTTGGACGGCTGGGTCCCTTGTGGAAGTCAAGCCCGGATATCCCTTCCAATGCAAGTAGATAGATAGATAGATAGATATAGATATGAGATAGATAGATAGATAGATAGATAGATAGATAGATAGATAGATAGATAGATATTAGCTGTTGTTTTATTACTATGGCTCCTGTATGTGTCCGCTAAAGGGAACAATGTTCACCTGTGGCCATGGGTATAACTATAGTCTTTGAAGCCATAGTGACTGCTATGAGCCCCAGATGCTGAGGGGCTCCATTCAACTACAAGAACATTGCTCCTTTTCTAGGGAACACATGGTTTGTGGTTTTCTGCTATCTGACACTACTACAGTATGTGGAATGCCTGATATTTGGCGGTATTTTTATACCTATAATTATCGCTACTTATGCTGCTTTTTCAGTTAATTGTCACTAGGTCTGGGGGACCCCTATTATTTTGCTCTGGGGCCCTATGAATTCTAGCTACACCTCTGCCTGGGGAAATTACTGACCATAAGGGTTTCTTCCCATGGTGTAGTCAGTTTAACTGCAATTTTGTAAAAATGACAACAAAAATAGGCTTGAACTACATTGTGTGATAAACCCTGAGCGAAATAAAATAGAGGGAGACTCTGTCAATCTTCCTTGCAGACTCCTTTTGAGCCTTATTTATTATTTAAGTGTCCTTTTCAGGTGTCATAAGACAGGTTTTAGCACTTAAAGATAAATGGAGTTGGGTGTGAGGGTGAGAAGTGTTCACTCATAGAGTGTCATTGATAAATAGGGGCTGAAAATGTCATTTATTCACTGACAGGTCACAGGTCTTTAGTGGAGGCGACTATCATAGGCTGTTGGTTTGATAAGATTTAAAGGGGAACTCCACTCCCAAATGATAGCAATATCAGAAACGTAGTTAGGATTTGTAGGTTACATGGTAAAGAAGTTACAAAATAGGCTTTGCTACACAAAATTGTAATTTTTCTGAACTTTCATCTCATCTGCTCTGAAGTCCACATAATTGCAAATGCAGCTTTGGAGGATAAGGCCAGGGTCACACAGCACAGGACAAAAACTCAGTGAAAACCACTTAAAATATGTGCAGAATAGGTAATCTATTGTACATACACAGTGACTTCACCAGCAGAATAGTGAGTGCAGCTCTGGAGGATAATACAGGATGTAACTCAGGATCAGTACAGGATAAGTAATATAATGTATGTACACAATGACTGCACCAGCAGAATAGTGAGTGCAGCTCTGGATATAATACAGGATGTAACTCAGGATCAGTACAGGATAAGTAATGTAAAGTACACAGTGACTGCACCAGCAGAATAGTGAGTGCAGCTCTGCCGTATAATAAAAGGATGTAACTCAGGATCAGTACAGGAATAAGTAATGTATGTACACAGTGACTGCACCAGCAGAATAGTGAGTGCAGCCTCTGGAGTATAATACAGGATATAACTCAGGATCAGTACAGGATAAGAAATGTATGTACACAGTGACTGCACCAGCAGAATAGTGAGTGCAGCTCTGCAGTATAATACAGGGTGTAACTCAGGATCAGTACAGGATAAGTAATGTATGTACACAGTGACTGCACCAGCAGAATAGTGAGTGCAGCTCTGCGGTATAATACAGGGTGTAACTCAGGATCAGTACAGGATAAGTAATGTATGTACACAGTGACTGCACCAGCAGAATAGTGAGTGCAGCTCTGCAGTATAATACAGGTGTAACTCAGGATCAGTACAGGATAAGTAATGTATGTACACAGTGACTGCACCAGCAGAATAGTGAGTGCAGCTCTGGAGTATAATACAGGATGTAACTCAGGATCAGTACAGGATAAGAAATGTATTGTATACCATATATCATCTTTTTATGTTACTTCTATTTGGAAACTACAAAATATTTTTCAGATAAGAGCATTCCTTATGAGAGATTCTGAAAACTAATGTTATTATGGAGTTTTCCTACAGAAGTGCTGTGATTCTTGTATCAGTGCAGTAAGAACTTGAGACATGTTGTGTAACCAGAGTCACTGTAGGAAATGAAGGATATTAGATGCTTTTGTAGCTGAAATTTTAACTGAGGAAACCAAGTGTATGAGGCTGATCGATCATCAGCTGGAGATGGATACATGCATATTAGCCTGTGATACATTTCTGCAGCGCTATAGACTAAATGTTCCATCTATAATCGGACAATTAGTTATTGCCGACTAAATGAAGGAGACAGAGAGTAATTTACATATATCATGAGGAAAACCACTCTGTGGATTGTGCTGAAATGACCTCTGTGCTGATCAGTTTCTATCCTTGTAGGGCCTGAGCGCCATTTTTCTGATGCAGAGATCCTAATCTTCTGTCTGGACAGAAGAAAACCAGAACATTTCTGCTGCCTCAAGCCCCCCCTAGATGGAGCTCACTGCATACAGATGTATACAGCAGTGATTGAACTGAGTAATAAATCTGCCTTTGGTAAATGCCTAGGCTAGTGATGGCTATAGGATAGTAGTGGTATCCACTAGTACTATCAAGAAGAGTTTACACCCTGCTTTTACAGACTATTTGGTTGAGGATATTAGGAGGATGAGGGGATATTAGAGAACCCATGTGCAAGCCATGATGACAGCCTTAGTTGTTGACGTACAATTTAGCCAGAATCCCAGACAACTGAGGAATAGTTTTATAGAAATTGTCAGAATTTAGAGTGCCCGAAGGTGAAAATGTGTTAGAAAGGTTGTGTACACTTAAGGATAGCTTCACACGATGTGTCTGATACATTTTTTAATACATAAATTAACGTATTGAAATCAGTCCGAACTTTGCATCCAAAAACGCATATGTAATCCATATTTACATAAGTATTTGATGCGTATTTGGATACGTTTTGTCGGATGATTATTTTATTACATTTTCTTTTATATTATTAAAATTTTGATACATTTGGATTTAGGTGCGTAAACGCATCTAAATATGTACCAGAAAGTTTGGTATGTATTTGGATACATTTTTAGCCTCCAAAAAACGGACCCCATTGTTTCCTATAGGGAGTTTACATGTGTAAAACAGATCAAGACATGTCACTTCTTTGTACCCAAGAAATGCGATACAATTACATATGTAAAATACGTATCCTGTGAACGATGGTACATATTTTACATTGAAATCAATGAGATCTGACTGGGTCATTGTTAAATACATATTTTGGTATGTTATACATAAAAAAAAACGTATTTCAAATACGCCATGCGAACATACCCTAACAGTCTTTTTTTTATTACTCCAATGCATCTTTAAAAAAATATGCAACAACATGCAAAACAGTCCTGATTAAACCTCCCCTACCATTTTTATCAACAGTTCCCATGCAGACCTAGTGAGTTTAAGTGGTGTCTAAGCCAGACTTTTATTGGCACTAGAATGCACCAAATCTATGACCTGCAGAACATTTCCATACATTCTGGCATATTCTACACTGCTTTAAAGCTATTTAGAACTGGCCTCTATGCGCCTAGATCATACATGTCGCCCCTAGAGTCAACGCCATTGGTGGTCCCCAAGAACCAACTCCACTGGTGGGGCCCTGAGTAACAACTCCACTGGTGGGCCCTGAGTAACAACTCCACTGGTGGGTTCCAAGAATCAACTCCACTGGTGGCCCCAAAAATCAATTCTAATGATGGGCTCCAAGAATCAACTCCATTGGTGAGTGCCAAGATTCAACTCTACCGGTGGGCCCCAAGAATCAACTCCACTGGTGGGCCCCAAGAATCAACTCCATTTGTAGGCCCAAAGAATCAACTCCACTGATGGGTCCCAGAATCAATACCACTGGTGGGCCCAAGAACCAACTCCACTGATGGGCCCCAAGAACCAACTCCACTGGTGGGCCCCAAGAATCACCTTGACTGGTGGCCCCCATGAATCAACTCCACTGTTGGGGTCCTAGAATGAACACCACTGGTTGGCCCCAAGAATCAACTCAACCGGTGGGCCCCAAGAATGAACTCCAAAGTTGGGCACCAAGAATGAACTCCACTGGTGGACACCAAGAATGAACTACACTGGTGGACACCAAGAATGAACTCCACTGGTGGCCCCAAGAACCAACTCCACTGGTGGGCCCCAAGAACCAACTCCACTGGTGGGCCCCAAGAATCAACTCCACTGGTGGGCCACAAGAATCAACTCCAAAGTTGGGCACCAAGAATGAACTCCACTGGTGGATGCCAAGGTTAATATTTACTGGTGGGTTACAGGCACCCCAGTCCGACACTGGCACCCTACAACTTAGCCTGGTGTCCAGGTTACCCATTCGGATATATATTTCTTGTCTTTTAGATACATAAAAGTCATAAGAAAGTTAATGCAAAACTGGTTGTACCCTGAGAATTTACCGTACTATGTATACCATAAATAAAGAATTGTAGGACAATAGACCTATAGTTAGGCTACATTTTCTGCATATTCTCTCCCTCCGTATCTGAGGCAGCCTTTGAAGTTTCCATATGGTCACCCTGAAAATGAGTCTCTGCAGCTTCTGTTCATTGCCTTTTAACTTGCACACACAGCGTTCTGTTGGAAAACTTTGATATTTCTCCATTTTCGCCCGGCGTAAATTGCCAGCCATTAACGGCGGGACGTCTGGCTGTGTAGCCCATCACTGGTAGAGAGCAGGCTGGGGAAGGAGCTTGTTCTTCGCCCTGTAACTGGAGGAATCGCTGGAGCCCCTGATTGAGGATTCTAATCACAGGGCTGCAGTCCTTCAGATCACAAGCGCTGACAGTTGATCCACTCCTGTTCATCTGCGCTGCTGCCTCTATAGACTCTGCTATGCATGAGCCTCTCATTAACACACAAAGCGTGATGAATTGGCTCAACACATCGCCCAACTCACACAACCTGCAAACTCCTTGTCTTCCAGAGTCTCCAAAGCACCGTGTGACATCACCATGAGCCAAAGAAGAAAGTGAGAGAGTACTGGAGCCGTCTGCTTTGCTGCCACCCATCACAGACACAATGATTCATTATGGGGAAGGTAAGTGCAATGTACAACCTGATGTTTCCTTCCATGCACAGCATCTGATCTTCATAAGTAAAGGAGGCAACAGCGCCTCAACTTCATCACTTGCTACAAATCTAGGACTTCCGGCTTATAAAGCGCAGGTCCACTTTAAAAAACATCTGCTATAGTAGAGAACTTCATTTGCAAAAAAAGTACTCCCCCATCATGACCCAGTAGCTAAAAAGTCAGGGACCAGAGGTTGTATGCAAATCCCTGACATCTTAGGTTTTTTGACACCTATATTGATGCGTAAAATGCATGTTTTATGTGCGTTTTATGAACCGAAATACACATTACGTGTGTTTTTTACATGCAATGTTATAATGGAGAGTTAATATGAATTGCAAAAAAATATTAGTATCCCTGGTGGGCTAGGGTTACTAAGGAAATAAAGTGAGATCCCTGTTGGTCTGGTGTAGTGAATATTAGCTGCCTTATTACTAAGGGTCAATTGCAATATCCCTGGTGGTCTAGGGTGGTGGAAGGGATTATATTACCAAAATACATATCGAAAACACATCAGAAGAGGCCCATAATATTCTATGGTAATAAACACCATCAGTGTGCATAGTGCATTTTTTTCATTCATCATATGATGCTTAAAAAAATGCAAATGAATGTCAAATCCTTGTGTTTAACATGCGTTTTGCACACATTATTATATAATGAAGATTTATTGTGGATTGCAAAAAATATTAGTATCCCCGGGGGTTTAATTACAAAGAAAAAAGGTTAAATCCGTTGTTTTGGCTAGTGAAAAATTACTAAGTTGTATACCCCTGGGGCCTGGTGAAAAAAGAAGAATAAAAAAATCCGATAACGAATGGGACGAGGTTGGGTTAACCTCATTGTTTTTTTTCCCCTGATTATCTTTTAAATGCATTTTTTAATTTGCTTTACCAACAAAAACACTAATATCTTTTAAAATAGGGGGTTTTTTTTTAAACAATAAAAGGTTAAATAAATTCTACAACATATTAGTATCCCTGGTGGTCTAGGGTTACAAAGAAAATAAGGTAAGATCCCTGTTGGTCTGTGAGGAAATTTAAAAGTTTGATACCCCCGGGTGGGAAGGGTGGTAAAAAGAAGAATAGTAAAATCCTAGTCTAGAATGGTGAAGGGGTTGGGTTAACACCATGTTTTTTTTTTACACCTGTATTGATGCAATAAATGCATGTTTTACGTTTGCTTTACGTAAAAATTTCACAAAAACTGTTTTATATGTGAATTTAAACAATGCAATTAAATACGAATTGTAAAACATATTAGTATCCCTGGTGGTCTAGGGAAAAGAAAATAAGGAAAAACCCCGGGGTCTGGCATATGAAAAAATTGATAAACCCCCCGCCTTTTTTGTTACTAAGGGAAAAATTGAATACCCTGGTTTTCTAGGGTGGTGAAAGGGATTGTATCACCAAAATACATATCAAAAACACAGCAAAAGAGGCCCTTTACTTTCAGGAAATATCCCATCAATTGGAAGGCATTTTTTTTCATTGTCAAGAACTTAAAAAAAATATGAATACATGCCAATTCTTTATGTGTAACATGCGTTTTGCACACCTTATTATATAATGGAGATTTCTTGTGGATTGCAAAAAATATTAAGTATCCTAGGTTAGGGTACAAAGGAATACGGTTAAAACCCCGTTGTTTTTGTAGAATACATGGATAGTAGCTGCCTTTTTTTTTATTTGTTAAATAAGGTTAATTTTTCAATATCCGGTGGTCTAGGGTGACAAAGGAAATAAGGTTAAAACCCATTGAACTGGGAAATGAATAGCATAAAGGGAATTGTGTTCCCTGGTGGTCAAAGGGGGTAAAAAAAGAGTAGAAATCCTGGTGGTTGAATGGTGAAGGGGGTTTTGGGTTAAACCCCCCCCCTTTTTTGTTTTTTAAAAAAAATGTAATGATGCTTAAAGCATGATTTTCCCCTTTTCTTTAAAGCAAAACAAACCATAAAATCTGTTTTATATTGAATTTAACAAAAGCAAGTTTAAAACAATTTTAAAACATATTAGTATCCGGGGGCTAGGGGTTTCAAAGAAAATTTAAAAAAAGATCCCTTTTTTTATTGATAGTAGCTCCTTGTTTCAAAGGGGGTTAAAGCAAATATCCCCTGGGGGCTAGGGTGGTGAAAGGGATTGTATCACCAAAATACATATCAAAAACACAGCAAAAGAGGCCCATACAATTCTATGGTAATAGTCACCATCAATGTGCATAGTGCATTTTTTTTCATTCGTCATATGATACTTAAAAAAAATATGAATACATGTCAATTCTTTGTGTTTAACATACGTTTTGCATACATTGTTATATAATGGAGATTTACTGTGGATTGTAAAAAATATTAGTATCCCTGGTGGTCTAGGGTTGCAAAGGAAATAAGGTTAAATCCCTGTTGTCGGTGTTAAAAAATTTACAAAGGGTTAATTGTAGTCCCCCGGGGGGGGTCAGGGTGGAAAAAAGAAAAATTAAAATCCTATCTAAATTAAAGGGGTTTGGGGGTTAACACCATGTTTTTTTTACACCTGTATTGATGCAATAAATGCATGTTTTACGTTTGCTTTACGTAAAAAAATACACATAATATCTGTTTTATGTGTGTAATTTAACAATGCAGAGTTAATATGAATTGTCGCAACAGATAGTGGTTTGAGTAAAAACCCAAACCCCTGTCCCCCTTATCGGAAACCAATACCTTTGTATAGAACCAATACTATGACAAAGCCCAAAAAAAAGCCCTAACCAAGACTTGTTAGGGTTTTTTTAGGGCTATTGTATAGGTATTAGGTTCCGGGGGGGAAAGCCCTTTGGGGCGCCCCCCGACATTTGGGGCAGGGTTTGTGAGTGTTATAGGGCTTTTTGGGGTCAGAACGCTTTTTTCATATTATTATGTTTTTTTGTTTTTATTGGTGTTTATGGCTACCTTTTTTATTCTAGGCATTAAAAAAGTAAATTTTTTTTCCCCTTTGTTTAAATTTAAAATATAATTGTAAAAATATTAGTTCCCCTGGTGGTCTTGGGGGTTGAATAAAAAAAAGGTAAGACCCTTTGGGGTTTGGGTGAATGAATACATTGATAGTAGATGCTTTGCTTGTTTTTTGTTGCTAAGGGTTTAAATTTAATACCCATTGGTCTAGGGTTTTTTAAAGGGGATAATTAAAAATTTTTCTGTATCTAAAAATAAAGAGGTTGAGTTCATATGTTTTCTGACCCATATTTTGGTGAGTAATATGCACATTTTTTGCACGCGTTACGCATCAAAATACATATCAAAAACACATCAAAAGTGGCCCATTGTTTTCTATCGTAATAGACACTATTAGTGCATGTTACATTTTTCTCATAAAAAAAAAAACTTTTGCAAATGTATTTAAACAATGGAGAGTAAATGCAGATGGCAAAAAAAAAAGTAGTATTCCTGGTGGTCAAGGGTGACAAAGTAAATAAGGGTAAATCCCTGTTGGTCCGGTGTAGTAAATAGTTGAATAAAGGGTTAATTTAATATCCCTGGTGGTCTAGGGTGCTGAAAGGGATAACTGTGAAATCCCTGATAGTCAAGATGTTGGAATCACACATTTAAAAAACACATCAGTAGAAAATGCATGAAACAAAGCACAAAAAAAGTGCTTAAAACCACATAAAAATAACCACACTTAAAGGGGTTTTGCCACGATGTAATGTTAAAGTGGGACCCCCAAAAGGGGGTATTTAATCCTTTTCTAAATATATGTGATACAAAATGAAGCCTGTGAAAGGCTACAGTTTGTCAGCCCCCCTTTATTTTCCTGACAGTTACTTTTAGACACGACCAAAGGAGCTGACAGGAGCTGATCTGGCCGCACTTGCGTGTAATAACTTGTTAGATTAATTCTACAGGTTGTTACGGTCATGTGGATACCTAATATGTGTACGTTTTTTTGTGTGTAATTTTTAAAAAATTTTTTTTTATTTAAATTTTATTTTTTAATTTTTTTTTTTTTTTTTTTATCTTTTTTTTACACTTTTTATGTTTTTTTTTTTTTTTAATATTTTAAATCCCTGAAAAAGGGGAACTGTTTTACATTTTTTTTTTTTTTTTTACACTTAGTAATGTATTAGATATTCAATATCCAATACATTCCCAACTGTCCAAATTTTACACAGGGTGATTGGACGACCTACGTCCTGGTACTGGCTTGTAAAAGACAATCTGGGGCCACCTAGTCCCAGGGCGACTGTGCAGCCGTTCCCCGGGGTTGTCGGGTGACCGGGTGTTCTGACATCCGCAAACAGGGAAACCCCTTTTATTGGGGTGGTAACGCACCACCGCAATCAAAGGGTTAAAGCAGCGGGTTGCGGAGGTTTTCCCCGCTGCCCGTGTTGCAGGGGAGCTCGGGGTCAGGGGTGTGTAATACAGCCCCGATCCCAAACCCGTTGCGGCACCGGGCGCAAAACCCCCAAGTTAAAGGGCGCCAAAAAGCGTCGCTATAGAGAACGACCCGCACCCGCATGTCAAAAGTCATTGGCCGGGCATTAAGGGGTTAAGGGGTTTGCATGATAAATATTGATGTGGGAACTTTCCCAAAAGGCCATTTTTCAATTGTAATGTAATTAATAAAAAAATATGTACCCATTTTGTTTAGCTCTCTACCTCTGTTTCCTCTGGGCTGCTTGTTATGGGGTTAGCCAGCATGACTCTTTCTTGGGACCCCGCTTTATTAGTTGTATTTTCACACACTTTATTTAAAAGGTCCCCATGTGGGCCAAAAAAGCCAAAAAAATTTAGGGGCCAAAAAGTCTAGTAGAGCCCCTTAAAACCCTTCACTTTCTCTTTCCCTGGGGAATACCCTGGTGCCGGGAAAATGTGGGAAATCATAAAACTAATGGTTGTACTTTTGGGGAGGCGTGCCTTACTCCTGATTAGCCCAAAAATCGTCGTGTGAAATCCCTAAAACGAGAATACCATTGCAGAAGAAGAAGTGGCCACCTTTGGGGGTGGAATCCGGGGGGGAGAATTTCCTTTGCAATTTTTCTTTTTTTTTCCCGCCATGATATCAAACCTTTACTGCAGCTTTTGTTGTGTCCATGAACCCGGAAATCAGGGGTGAACAAGGTACAGTTCCCAGGAAATTGTTACATTGCATATTGGTTGGGAACAGTAAACAAGCTGCATCTTAAAATGTCAAAAAACTACTTTTTGACTTTTTTGTTAACTATTTGCCAATGTCTGACCTGATTCCAGAAAATATTCCAAAATGATTTTAGCGTATAAAATGGAAAATTGGGAATTTCAGGGGTACAACCCTTTTAGTCCAAAGGGCTGCCAATTCCGGAAAATTTTTCTGATCACACACCGGACTTTTTTAATCACAGAGGACTCCCCCCCGGGGCTTTCCTTTTTCTCTAAAAAAGAGGGGTTGAATTTGGTCGGTGACGGGAATAACGGGAGGAAGACAAGGGTTTTTTTGTGAACTTCCATTTTTTTCCCGTAAGACCTCACTGCCCCGAATGTGTCACCCCGCCCGCGTCCCTTTACCCCGTAATGTATAAACCGTAAAATGAGGCTCTGAGTCCTGCTTTCAGCGGAAGTGAGATGTCTCATTTTGTCAATTGGGGGTGTATGAAAACCTTAAAGCAAAGAGCAGACTGAAAACCCTTGGGGGGGACGTATAATCGGGGCTCGCCATGTTTTTGCCCCTGTTTTGAGCCAAAAAAACTATCGTACCCTGTTTTATAATGTATGGGACATTGTATGCCAGACACATACCCCCCAAACCTTTTGAGATTGCAAAGAGGGGCATTCAGCCCCACCCCTTTAAACCCCCCCCAAGCACATGACACACACCCAAAAACCCTAAGCACCCCAAACCACCCTGCCAACTTTTTAGATAGCCAAAAAGGGGCAATTTTCAGGGTTGGATTGCATTT